>PVHX01004073.1:0-131878 GCA_004024805.1 Geosciurus inauris
ATGCCAGGGTTGTTCATCCTTTTCTTGGTCTTCCCTGTCCTCAATACAATGACCACGCACTGTCAGACGCCACGGCACCCTGGCGTCTCTAAGGATTCTGAATTCCTTACAGAATAGGCATCTTCAACACCCAGCACACTGAAGGTGTCTGATGGAGAGACCACTGAAATCTGTCCCTGTTGTTGTAGCACCTGAGACGAGAAGGTGGCTGTGAGTGGCAGCTCTTGCATGAGACCAACACACCATCTTGAAGCTTCTTCCAGGCACTCCCCGACTCCTCTAGCACATCAGTCTCCACACCACGTGGTCAGACCCCTGACCCCCACTTGCTGCCTCATTGCTCTAGGACCCTGAGAAACTCAAGATCATTTTATGGCTTAATTGTTTTTTCAGGTTCGGGTTGAATTCTGTTGTCCACAATGCAGCTTGTGTCTTTTCAAATAACATGGGAATAGTTCAGTTTTCACAGTTACATGAATATGAACCTTGGAATCCATAAAATAAAGAGAAAGAACCTTCAGCTCATCAGATCTGGCAGCTCACAAAACTGACCTGACCTTTCTCATGGCTCTTGGATTCCAGCTTCCAGCTTGAAGCGGGGAATGGAGACTCTCTGACGTATTTAATACTCATGAGAACCCCTGGAAGGCTGGAAAGGGAACTCAAGAGAAAAGTTCTCTTAAGAAAGAGGCGGAGAGAAGGGACTTCTGCCCTCTGAACCTAACATGCAGGAGAGACTAGGCTGGGGTTTAGTTTGGAGCTTTTTTGCATTTCTTTATGAGACCAACTAAAAAAAGAGTCTTGGGTTTCAGAGTTCAGGGTTCCCTGATAGATAAGGGTGGAATGCTCTTTCCCTTACCTTACTTTCACCACCCCGGGGAGGCTGCCGTCAGATCTCTAGGAACCTGCAGGGGCCCCTTACCTGGCCTGCCGGATTGGAGTCTCTCTCCATTTTGACCCAGTAACGTGTCTCTTTCATGTATCTGGGCTGCTGACCCAACAAAATGAAGGTTCTTTGATCTGATATCAAGGGTTTCCCAGCAGGAGGCTGCTTGGCAACCTTGATTCAGCTCTAGCCTTCTTGCTGGGCAACTTCAGCACGTCAGTTACCTTCACATTTATAAAATGGGGACAAAGGACTATTGTGAGAATCAAAGGAAATGATGGATATAAGCATTTGTAGATTGTCAAGTGTTTAAAAAATTGCTATGATGATTGCCATTATTATAAGAACTCCATGACACGTGTTAAAATGAATCTATCAGTGGCTCCGATAGTTAAATGTAGAAATTACTTGAGCAGCATGTGGAGACTCTTGAGAGGCATCCTAAGATCAAATGGCTGGGAAGACCTGCATCTGGAATCCTCCACCATGAACCCCTGCTTCTCGAGGAACGTCAGCACCTTGGTGCTGAGAACAGCAGTTGGTGGCTCTGTAGGTACAGGAGCCTGAGGGAGTTGAGGATCCTCCAGCATGATCCTGATGATTCATGGATGAGGAAATAGAGCTCCAAAGAAGTGGAATAGTCTGCTCGATGGTGGGCAACTGGAGAAGCACAACCCACAACATCAGCAGACATGTGCACAGCCACGGGGATCCTGCTTGCCATCCTCTCACTCAGAACCCTCAGATAGATGTCACCCAGCTTGCTGTGGTTTCTCATGTGCAAACCAATCTGAACATAGGCTTCAGGTGTTCTGAAAACAACAGTTACAGTTATTGTTTCTCATCTAAAAATGAAGATTTAAGTACTCTGGGAACCCATTTATTGTTTTATATCAGTTTCATATATTGGGGTCTTGTTAAAGATTTCCTTTGAAACAAAGGTTTGTGTTACTGAAGATTCTATAAAGTCTTGACTAGAAAAAAAAAATGTCAAGGGGAACTGAGGTAAAATTCTTTGTAGGTGGGTTGTTTGTGTGTGGAGGGGTGAACTTGTAGGATGGCAGCCAGGGGAAAGCAAATTCATTCACTGATTTTAAATGTAGAACCCAGGGGACAGAGGCTCCCTGATTCCCACAGAGTCCACCAGGAGGTCCCTTCTGCACTTCTTTCTGTTACTAAAACTCTCTTTGGAGGCAGAGGCTTATGTTCTCATGCAGCGGGTCATCTCCAGAACACACACCGCTCTAGTCTAGGAGCAGGAATTGGTCCAACCCATGGGTGGTGCCACAGACAAAAGTTAACTCCTGTGTCCCTGCTAATGGTGCCATTGAAAGTGCTCGCATGAGGAGACATTTTATTTTTATTTTATTTTTTGCTAAGGGTTTCATATTTTAGAGAGAGAAAAGAGAAAACTATGGATAAATCAAGCCAGTGGGCCTCCAACATGTCTTGTTGGAGAAAGGCTTAGGATAATGCTTTTTACATTACCTTGTCCTATGACCTACAGTAAAACATTCATTTATGCCCAAATACGCACAAGTTCTTTCTCTCAAAAATATATGAAATAACTAAATACAGAACTTCAGCACACAATACTTAGCCTGATTGCATTCAACTCTCTTCTGTCTCTTCCCCCGCCCCTTTCCCTTCTCCTCCCCTGTCCTTCCTTTCCTTCTCATTCCAGTCTGTTCTATTATATTCTGCTATTTTTTTTAAAAATGGGAAAATTTTCACTAAATAGACTTTAACATCAACTAATGTATTTTTCACTTTTAAAACACTGACTTAGGGGCATACCTTACTTGCAGCATGCACGACTGCAGACTGAGACCATGTCAACTGTCCATCCTGACGGGGAGAAGAGGTGGAGATTGCAAGCGAGCTCTGTACCTGCCAATGGCCCAACTCCCAACTCAGAGTGTTCCCAGAGTGGTGTCACCAGATGGGAGGGGCTTAGCCTCTTGTCAGAGGAGCAGCAGGGGGCTAGGGAAAGAGGCCAGAGGATAGCTGAGCAGGATTTGCACATGATTTGCGGGAGATTGGCCAAAGGCCAAGTATGGGACCTCTGGGGAGAGCACCTTGGGTGCCCTGTGGAGGCTGGACTCTTCTGTGGTCCATTACAGCCCTTAGGAATTGGGTGCCCTGTGAGGGAGAATGGCACAGGGAAAGAAGCAGGAGCCAGAATTGCAAGTGTCCAAACAGTTATTATTTATGAAGCACTTAGAGCAGCCTTTGGCGACTGATGACTTCTGCTTGTATCCAGCTAATGCCATGGCTCAGCAGAAGACATGTTGGATACTTGCAACAACCCTGGGAAGTAGGATTTACTATTACCATTTCCAGTTTACAATCCAGTAATTGAAAGCCTGAAAAGATAAGTAAATTGCCCACAGCTGCCAACCCAGACCTGACCTCCATGTGTCTGGCTCAAGAGTGCCCCACTGCCCCCTGACAGGTGCTGCCCCTTGTAGAGCCGCCGAGCTCCCACCTGCTAGCAAACTCCAGTCAAGCCATGGCTATAAGGAAGATGTAGCCCCTCTGGTCCTCACGCATGCTGTCTGGAGCATGGAGCATAGAGCAGGGATGGACAAGCCATGAGGCTGCAGAGGGGACACAGACAGTGTCAGATGGTCAGCCAGAAGCCTTACATGCCATTCTGTAGGCTGGGGTGTCTGAAATTCTAGTTCTGAAGTACAGGACCAAATATGTTCTGAAAATATTAGGGTTAAGAAAACTAAATAGGCTCCTGCTATGCCAACCAGTCAGCACTAGGGGTGAGGGCGGGGTGGGCACCAGCAACACTGCCCATGGGCATAGCGTCCCTGAGGCTTTTGCCCTGTGCATCTCCTTCAGGCTGCTGGGGAAATACTGCTGTAGGAAGGGCCAAAGTGTTCAAGTAGCCACAGTGACACAGTTGGGCTTGCATTTTAGAAAAATCATTCGGGTTGCAGGATGGGAAAGGGTGGGATGGGAGATGGAGTGTGGGGAATAACAGTGCTTGGGAGGCGGGTTAGGAGGGAAAGGCACCAATGCCAAGTCCTTGTAGCAGGAACCACGAGCTGGGACATGCTCAAGAAATGTTTAGGGAGTGAGATTGATGAGACTTTCTGCCAGAGGGGAAGTGACAGTCGAAGGAGAGGAATGGATGAAGATGACTTCCTGATCTCCAAGCTCCTACCACCTGAGCTAGCTGACAGTGGGAGAGGATGGGACATGGAGTGGGGGGTGTTAATGGATAGGTGATATAGAGCAGGCAGGCGGAGAGGTAGAGGTGCAGGGCTCGAGGCTAAGAAGGCCGGGCAGAGAGAAAGACCCGTCAGCATGCCAGTCCAGTGTCAGTTAAAGTCATGAAAGAGACCCTGTCATTAAGAGAGAGAGACGAAAATAAAATCAAAGCTAAGAACAGGATCCTGTGCATCAATCACCAAGATGAGCAGAGAAAGAGGAGTGCAGAGAGTGGAGGGCAGAGGAGGCACAGAGAGGCAGGTCTAACTGGGAGATGCCCCGGCCCCGTCTCAACCTGAGTTGCGGCCATTAATTCAGAAACCAGATGAGGGGTGATGGAGGATGAAGAAAAGACAAGCAGACACACATAGAGAGTAAAAGGTGGGGCCGGGTGGGGAGCCAATCTGATGGAGTTTGACTGACCAAGAGCTAGCGCAGCTTGTTTATTACATAGGTTTCAGCCAAAGGGTATTTGTAGGAAAGTTTCAGCAAAGTGGGCAATCTGAAGGACATGGGACTGGTAAGACATGGGACTGGTTATCTTGTTTTGCTCAGAATCCTCTATCCCTGGGAGTTGGTACCTGAACTCAAGGCCTGGACCAACAGCACTGACCTCGCACAGTTTCCTAGGCCAGTGTCACCATAGCAACTGGGCTATCTCAACTGCACTTTTGCACTGGCTGTTCCCAGTGCAATCCAGCCAGGAGGGAGTTATACCAAGATTCAAATCATCGCTCTCCACAGTGGGAGTGGGGATCGCAGGCTTGTGAGTGCCCGTTCCACTGTCCACAACTGTGTGATTCATATTCTTGAAATTCTCCCAGTGGGAAATTTGTGATTAAAAAACACATATAATGAGGTGAAGGTGAGCTGGGGGACAAGGTCAAGACTGAAGCTTTGGGGACACTTAGAGGTTACTTTATTTTTTTCTAATGAAATAGCAACAGTGTTGTGTAAAACAATCTGCATGTTTTATTTGTAGTAGTAAAGTGAACTGAGATTTGTTGAGCACCTTCTGTGTTCCACGACTGACACTAAATAATCCTATAGGCAAATGAAACAGACATGCACACCCCAGAGCCTGGAGTTGCTCAAGGCTAGTCCATTAGCAGAGCCAGCAATTCTACACACAAAACCTGGACCACGAGCCACAGCACAAGGCAATCGCACACACTCATAAACATCCAGGTACATTTCTTCTGTCACTAGAAACTGGGGACATATGTCTGTCCAGGTGCTAGTCAGATGCCTTGCTTTCTGCTCACAGTTTGCAGAGAGCACACAAGTGCTGGAAAGTAGCCTTCAGCTTGCTGGTTTCCTAATCTCCAGCACCGTTGAACTTTACCCTCATGGTTCTCTCTTCTTCACCAGAAATCACTTGTGTAATGCTGTGAAATTCACACGAACGCAATCAAAATGCTTAGGTCAATAGGAGATTTCCCTAACTCTGTATCCGAATACAGTTCGTGGCTGGGAGGGACTGCGGTGTGTTGAGTGCCAGGTGGCCTCTTTTGTTCCTGTTGCAGGAGGGAAGCAGCCTGGCCACAGGGTCCCAACAGGAGGGTGATTATATTTTGAACCTGTCATTTCCCAGGACAGATGCACATGGATTATGGCCTCTTTTCCCACAGCGAAAAGTGCCAGAAAGTAGAAGTGACAAAGCTCTTCCTTGGGTGACTTGCAGGCGCTCTCCCTGATCTTTATTCAGGTTGATAAGAAACTAAGGCACAGACCCTTTGACTACACTTTTTTTTAGAAATAGAGAAAAGATTGTATCCCTTTACGACTTCTGTCAGCTTGAAAGAGCTATGAATCACAGCAAAATGGCATTTTATATTTAGTAATTCATCTCCCGTTTGGATCAAGATGACAAATCTGGTGCCGAATAGCTCCCTGTGACTCACATCAGCTTTTAAAGATGTTGGTAACAAAGTTTGATGAATCGTTATCGACCGAGCTTGGAGGGTGTACACAATTTATCTCAGCTATTAATAAGAGATGCAGTCTTCATCTGCTTCAGAACGTAATTATTATTTCCTGTACTTGGCATCCCTTGCACAACAAGAGAGAAGATGTGTTTCAGACCTGACAGAGCCCTCGTGAGCCTTGTTGAGAGCGAGGCTTCTGGATTTTACCACATCGAGAAATCTTTGGATGGATTCAAAGTGTATGAAAAAAGCGAGATATGCCTAAAAATGGACATAACATAGAAGGATAAAACAATTTCATTGTTAATGTTTTAATAATTCACTAAAATTAAAATTGACATAATGAAATTTACAAAAGGCTAGAGAAATGTCAATCATTTAGGAGATTCGGGATCAGCCTGCTCTTGTCTCCTGTGGCTAGGTTTGGATTTTGTGCTTTCATCTTTGATTAGTTGTGCCATATCTAATCCTTGTAGTTAATTAGTTGGCTCACTTTTTCCAAATGCTGTTTATTCAGAAAATACATTAGGCACTGGGGTATGAAGCTTGAAAATGCCCAGGCCCTGGCTTGGAAGTGCTCGCAAACCCATGGAGGGTGTGTGATACACAGATCGGGGTGGACATGCAGGACCAGGAGGAGGCTGGATGGTTTTGCATGTGTGGATCCACTCAGTTTTCAGAGATGGGTGAACATTTGATGTACAGGAATTCAAGCCCAGAACTGAGAACTGATGGCTGGGCTGGAGTCATAGGTCAGGAACTTTAGACATGGTGTGTACCTTTGTGGCCCTTGGCTTCCTGAGCTATAAAATAGGGCTGAGATCATGCTCATTCTCTCAGCAGCAGTGGAAGGGCTGAACCAGGGTGTGTGCGAAGCACTGAGCAGTGTCCTGAGGAGAGTCATGCTCAGGACCTGCCTTGCACATGAGCAAATGAGTGCCCACTCTGGGCCAGCACCTGGAAGTCACTGCCTTGGCAGCTGGTGCCAAGCTGGAGGAATGGTTTAGGGCACTCCCATCCTGGGCCAGCGACTGCTCTTTCTGGTGCCTGCATGCTCGGGTCTCACCTCCGCCTGAGGTGGCTCCTTGAGCTGCTTCCTCTCCTGTCTTCCCTGCCCCACCTCCACCTTCATCAGCACCGGTCTCCTTGATTCCTCACCTGTGTCAGTGAGGGATTCATTCAGAGGCAAATAAAAGACAACCCAAGCATGACAGTTTTACCACCTAAGGATTTATTGATTTCACAAGAGACTGTTGTGCTGCAGCAGCCATTAAAGATCCAAGGCCTACCATCTCTTTGTTGGGTGGTGTGACTTTTGTAGGAAGAACAAAAGCTACATGTGTTAATCAGCTTTCTGTAACTGTAATGAATACCTGAGATAATCAACTTGTAAAGAGAAAAGGTTTATTTGGGTTTACAGTTTCAGAAGTTTGAGTGCATGATCCATTGGCCCTGTTGCTTTGGGTCTGTGAGTTGGCAGCACCTCAAGGTGGACACATGGGCTGCAGCAACATCTCATGGCCAGAGAGAAAGAGAGAGACCAGGGCCCCACAGTCCCCTAACGGGCACAGTCCCAATGACCCGGGTCTCCTGCTGAGTCCCACCACTGAGAGGTTCCACCACCTCCTAACGGCACCATGCTGGGGACCAAGACTTGAATGCAAGGACCTTTGGACTTTCCAGATCCAAACACAGCAGTGCAGGATAAAAGGAGTGAAGGGTGGGCTGAGGCCATGCTTGCCGAGCATCTTAAAGGGTTCCACCTCGGGACTGCACAGTCTTGAGCAGCTGGGGACAGGGCCGCCCTACCTGCAAGAGCCTGGAGTGGAAGGCAAGGAGACAGGGAGCTGCTCACTGGTCATGCGGCTCTAGCTGTCCTCCAGGTCCTCATTTAGCTACCACAGGTCCCATGGCACCTCTCCTGACAACCACCATCGTCACTGTTAGCCCTGACCCCGGAATGGCCCAGATGTCTGCACCCCTTTCCTAAGCCCTTAACACCAACGTTGATACCGCCGTTCATGTCCCCTCACTTCATAGGTCACAAAGTGCTTTCTGCTGTAACGTCCTATTCTATCCTCACTACACCCAGAGAGTCATGCATCCTTTCTGAAGTTCCAAGAAGGGGCCAGACTCCACCTAGCACAGCAAGATGTTGAGAGAAATACCCGATTTAGGGCCAGAAGTAAGAACCCTTAACCTCAGCTCCGGGGTATTTTGGGGTCAGGTAAAACAGGATTCCAGTGCTGGTTTGCCCACTTATTAGCTGTGCAAATAAACAGGTATTTTAGTCTGTTTTGTGTTGCTATGACAGAATAGCACAGACTGGGTAGATTATCAAGAATAGGAATTCAACTCCTCATAGTCCTGCAGGCCGGGAAGTGCAAGTCCAGGGGCTGGTGTCTGGCGGGTCCTTCCTACCACATCATTCTGTGGTGGAAGCTGGACAGGCAAGAGCAGCAGAGGAGGGGCTGAACTCTCTTTCACAGGAGACTCGTCCCCTGATACTGAAGCCACTCCCATGATCTTGTCATTAATCCGTTCACAAGGGCTGCCAGAGACTTCAGCCTCGCTCCTTGGAGCAAGTGGTCAGGAGGAGATGCAGTATGCAGCGGAGAAGAGGGAGAAGAGGGTGAAGTGCAGGCGCTAAGTACGCACCCCCAGGTTGCTTGCTGGCTGTGGGAGCCTGGAACCCCAAGAGGTGAGGGCCTTGCTCAGCTCAGCTCTCCTGCAATGCTGGGGATCAGAGGGACCAGAACCCAGGTCCCAGAGCACTGCCATGGTATCTTCCCAACAAGCTCTTCAAAAATAAGCCAAACAAGCCACCAATGCCCACATGCATCTCTCCAGCTCTGCTCAAGAGGAAGCGCTTGGCCTTTGTTCTGATTTACAACCGTCTCCTTTGGTTCTCACAGGTAAGCGGTGCACCTCGCTTTATTCCCACTTTACAGAGGAATAAGCGGAGGTCAGACCTGGCTATGTGCAGAGCAATAGTGGATCTCTATTTGAACTGAGACCCATTTCCAAATCATATGCACTAAGACCACCTCCTTCTTGGTATAATGTCTTCACAGCCCCCTGGGGCACCATCCCTAGTAGTTCTTACTAGTTGGAATAGTAGGCGGTATCAGCGGCAGGGACCCTGTCTGAGTGCTGCCTATGGGCTGGGCTGCACTGTGATTTCAGAACACTACTGAATAACAGAGAGAGAGGATTGGTATCTCCCTGTCCCCTCCATGGAGGAGCACAAGTAAAGCAGCTTAACTCAAGTTGTGCAGATAGGAATTGGCTGTGTGGGTTTCTGTCTACATCCTGGGCCTTCCCGCCTCTCTGCTTCTGTCTGGCTTCGCAAGTGGACTGCCTTCCTTCATGGGCTGGAGAGTGGGCCACCATAAAGGAGAGGCACAGGCAGGATGAGTTGATCACCCCGTCTGAGCTCTAGTTCTACCACTCACTCAACAAAGGACTTCCCCTAGCCTCAGTCTCCCTGGAGTGGGGAAAGCAGTGGAGTCAAATCAGACCAGTACAGTGGAATTTGGTGGAGACCCGTCTAGGTGAAGAGCTGGCTCCACAACTTCACAGCTCAGGCAAGAGAAATCCAGTTCAAGTTCTATCCAGCTCTTCACCACCCCAACTGCATCTCCGACAACCATGCGTCCATCCTCTGTCTGCAGGCATCCAATGGTGGGGTCATTGGTCTCAACAGGTCATCTTATTGTGCATCCTAGAGACCCTTCTGTCAAGTGCAATAAAACTCACCCTCTCTAATTTCCACCTTTGTTGCAGGGATCTGTGCAAAACAGGTGGACTGCCTCCTTTACGTGAGCGACAAGGCCCGTAGATACCCCGTCATCTGGCCTCTCCTAGGGTGGAGTTCCCCAGGCCTGCCATCTTGCCTGCCACGCAGGCCACCCTGTCCTGAAACACATCCAACCTCTCTGGCTTCCTCGGTCACTACCTTTTTCTCCAGCCCTTTTCCTGCCACGCTGTCCTGCAGACCCTCCCACACACCCTCCAATCCAGAGGGAATGGCTGGAGTCCCTGGCCTCAAATGGCACATCTAGCCTGGGCCCTCCGTGGGGCAGGCCCTCTCCTGTCTGCACCTGATGTCACTCTCTCCTGCACACAAGCACAGAGCCCCTGCTGAGCAAGGACCTGAAAACATCAGGCTAGCCTCCCTCATACCTGAGGGACAGAGGTGAGCCCTGCCTGGCCTTCCCCGAGGACGCCAGCAAGTTGCTCCTGGTGAGGGAGGGCAGGGAGGCCTCCGGGAGGGCAGTGGCCCATTTGAATTAAAACCACCATCCAGAGGGGGTGGTCTGAGCAGCGGGGACAGCATGAGAAAGAGTGGAAGAGAGACCAGCCACGTGTAGGAGCCTGTGTGCATGTGAGGGGTCTGAAGCAGGGAGCAAGGGCAAGGGCCGAAGATTCTCAGTGCTAAGCATGAATATGTCAGGCTCTATTCTGTAGACTGAGGAGTGTGAGTCTCAGAGAGATTCTAGGAAAGAACTTGCTGAAGGCTCTTTGAAGTCCAAGTATTTATCCTTCAGACCTCAAATTTCTGCTTCTCCAAGAAGCCTCCCATGCTCCTCTCAGGTTTCTGGAGACAGACAGCCTGAATTGAAGCCCAGGCTCTGCCACTGACTTGCTGCGTAGTCTTAAGTAAGTTACTTAGCCTCTCTGTGCCTCACTTTTCTCATGTATGAAATGTATGCTGAAGTCCACTCCACCGGATTTTCAGGTAATGAATTGACTTAATATATGCAAAGCATGTTCAATATAACATTTGTATTGTTTTCCAGACTAAAACAGAAGATCCATGAAGTCAAGACCTGTTTTGTATGCAGTGCTACCTACATCCCTGATGCTCAGAGGAATACGTATTCAACATATTGAAGTTGGATAAATAAACAGGGAATACAATGTAACACACAGCTCAGCACTAGATAAATATATAATGTAATACAATATAAAATAATAGGGTGTAGCCAGCCTTTGTTCCCCCAGGCACAGGCCTTTTCCATGGGCATCTGGTTCCCAGCCCTCTCCCTCTGCGGTCCTAACACAACCCTTGATGAATGAATAAATGAGTGCGTAGCTGAAAGGAGTGCTCAGCCCAGAAGCATGTGGGCAGAGGAGAGGTGTGTGCTTACTCCACAGTGAACCTCCAGTGTGAGGCACCTGCTCTCATGGCTCCCCGTGGCTGCAGAGGGCTTGCCATCCTCCACCTGCCCATATAGCACATACTGCAGGTGGGAGGCTGGCTCTTCACCTACGCCTTCAAGATGACTGGAGTTGCCAATCCCACCACTCAGCTGCCCTTGTACCACGTCTCCTGCAAGAGCTCCCACTGGAGGAACCCTTGTCCCACTTCCCGAGGCCTCCCTCTGCTGACACACGACAGCAGGTCTACCCGGCATCCCTCACAGCAACTTCCAGCCTCAGATACAGCCTGCAGCCTCCACCAGTCACTCTGCTCTTTCAGCTTTAAAAGCACAGCTGGGTCCTCGTATGCAGCGACCCACTGCCCCTCCTGGAGGCCCAGGCTGAGTGGCCTAGTGGCCCAGCGGGGCAGACCTCGTTCCCACCTGCTCCTCTGGCCAGGCTCAGCCTCAGCCTCCCTGTCCGCATTTCCCCTCCAGCTCCCCACCTCTGCTTTCCCACACCACCCTACATGTCCCCACACCCCTTCCTGTGTCCCTCCCTCTCCTTTCTGACTCTCTGGATCCTCACTTTATCCTTCCCACATTGTCTGTCCTCTCAGCCCTCGTCCACGTTCCTCTCTGCCTCTGTCTGTCCTTTCCCTTCCCTTCCTCTGTGCCTTCCTCCTCTCTCTTTTTCCTTCGTGGATTCAGGGAACAGGTGTCTACTTAGCTTTCCTGTCGGGTCAGACACTTCAGTGGTCCACGGGAGGCAGGGACTTTGTACCTAGCAGGAAGGAGATTGTGCATCTAGAGCCAGCTCCCTTCTCCCTCCTCCAGCTCAGGACACCGGCTTCTTCAGCCACATGGAGTAACATTAGAAGCACGAGCCTCAGTCCCACAGTTTCAGATTTGAATGCCGCCCTGCAGGCATGGCTTCTCCCCCATGGACTCTCCTTTCCTAGCTGTGTGTGCAGAGCTTGGTGATTGTGGGTGCTTAAAAAGTTTAAGTCTCCACCCTTTCCGTTTACCTCCACTCTAATTTAATTCAGCAAATACTGAGTTTCTACCCAGGACAGGCCCTGCCCTAAATGTTACTAATAACAAGGTTCTATGTTACTTTCTAGCATCTTATTTTCTAAGGAAAAAGAGAGCCTGGATACACGGTGCCACAACCCAAGTATAATTTGTGTCTGCCTGTGGTGCAGCCCCTCAGGAAGTCACAGGGAGAGCAGCTCAGTCCAGCCACCAAGGGTCATTTCTAAAAGCAATTCCAAATTTTTCTCCTGTCTTCTGGTGAAGCTGTTCAGGGGTCCAGTTTGTAGGGCACATCAGGCCCGGACCCCTGCTCACCCGGAGGCTGCACCTGGCCCAGCTCTTTCACGTCCCTGGCTCCGACTTCTCCCTGAGCTTCGGGGCCTGTACCTCCCTACCCTCCTCTCCTCATTCCTGTGCTCTTTCCATATATATTGGCTCAGGTTCTTCGGTTGAGATATTTCCCCATTGCTCTTCCCATCTCTCATGTTGGGGTTTTCTTTCTCTGTTCCTCTGAGTGGCCATCAAACTCGCTCATGACCGACCTGGCAAGTGCTTGCGTTAATTGAGGAAATCATTGACTCTGAGCGTGAGAACGTGGAGCATGCGCAGACATCAACCCTGCCACAGCCACCTTGCTAGTACAGGCTCCTGCCTATGACCATGTCCAACAGTTAGCAACCGCCAGGGACACTGCCATCTCACGCTGCCCTTCCAACCCAGGAAACTCCTGCAAGGCCAAGTGGCCTGAGCTGCCTCCTCTCTTACACCAGCAGCTCCTGTGCATCTGAACCACAGGAGAGGGGAGGGCCAGGCCACGGACGGAGGGCATTCTCTGTCACTGGACAAGTCCGGCAGCCCCAAGGGCAAAATGAACATTGAAGAGAAGGCAGGAAAGCATAATGGGCAGCTACTCACACCCCGCACCCGGACTCACCTTTCCTGTTGACTTTCTGCCCAGAAGTGTGCTTATTTTCCAAGTCACTCTAAGTCAGAAACCCACTAAAAGTGTTAAGAACAGTTAATTCTAAAATTTGAGTGATATAACCTTCTTCTTGACAAATGTACATTTTCCGTATTTCTAGTACTAAGCATGTGGATTTTTAAAAATATAACAAGGGAAAATATTCCTAAGCAAGAAGTGATTTCTATCTACCACTTACCTCAGGGCCTTTGAATGTGGAAGAACCTTTGAGGAAGGGCAGAGCAGCTGCCTGACATCACCAGGGCTGGTGCCAGGGAACTGACATGGCTGTTGACTTTGGAACACATTCTAGGCTCTGAAAAGAAAGAACAGACTCCACCCAATAATTCCCTGGAACCAGAGCAACCATGCTCAATAGTTGCCTTTGGAGCCCAAGTATGGAGAGAATCTGTTTATCTTATAATGGAATCAGAGAAGAGGGCAAGAGGGCAGCCTAGCAGTGGGATCTCTCTCCCCAGGGCATGAGGCATAACTGATCAATCGCTTCTTTTAAAAGGGAAACCAGCAGAGTGTACATTTGGTTCCAGGCAAGGGTCCCAAATGAGAGGGAGAGTGACAGGTTTAGCTAGGGGATGAACTGAGACCAGCCGCCGGCAATCCTTCACCCTGCCTTTCTGCCTGAGTTTTGGGTGAGGGGCTACTTGCCCACAACTCTCAAGGACCATGGAAGCACAGAACAGCTATGCTGGAGGGCTTGGGGGAACACTGCAGGTAGAGGGACCTGCACCTGGGCACTTAGCAGGTTTGTTGAACACCATCGTGGCACCTGAGCTGTAATTAGGGGGATAGCTTTCCACTGGCCATTGGCAGGTCTGTGGAGGGCCTAGATATCAGGAAACCAAAGCCACAGCAGGAAGGCCACTGAGAGGCCTGTGTGAGTGAGCGTCCAGGCCACAGAGCCCTCAGCAAACACCAGACAAGGAATCCCTGGCTACGGAAGAGGTTGGGATCTTTCCTGAGTGTTGCTTTTCACTCTCCAGCTGTAGACACCTTAGGGGCCAACCTCCGGTTAAACACACACAGACGCGTCATCCCTATAACAGAAACTGCAGGCACTGTTGATTGTGTTTACTTATTTGATTATTTGATTGCTTGTTCAGACTCATGTTCCTTGAGAGGAACTGGTCTTACCTCTGACTGGTCATCCATCATCTGCTCCTGCCCTCTCTGGGTATAGGTGAAAGAAAAAATTCTGGGTGCTGGACAGTTTCACGGTCCTCATCCGAGTAAAGCAAGCAAGACCAAGTGGGCATCATCTGTGAAGAACATTATATAGATTTGGGAAAGTGAATAATCTTTTTTTGAGGACCATAAGCTATAAAAAATATGGGTGGGTGTGGGATATAAAGAAGCATCTTCTCTATTACAGGAAACCCAATCTAGAGTGAAGTCCACACAGAAAATTGGACAAAATGATGTCAGAAATAGAGATGGACAGATGGATGGCATAGCTAGATCTGGCCACACCTGCAGCCTGTGTCTACCTGGGGTTTCCTTCCAAGTCCACACTGCCGCCCTCCCTTCCTTCTTGGTTTGCTTTTAGTTGAGTTTTTGGAAAGAATTCTGTTTAATGGAGGAATCAGAGGTTGGAAGGGATGTGTCTCTAACGTGGGCTTTCCTGGGTCAAGGTGGCTGAAGTGTGGGTGTTCTCTGGCATCCAGGAGCTGGGCAGTCCTTCCCCTGCAGCGGTCACCGAGCAGCGGAGGAACTGAGACAACATGTATCTTACCCCTCAGATTCTGCACTTTTTGAGACTGATACTCTGAGGATGATGCAGTCAATATCAGGACGTCAGGAGGAATTTTCTCTCATACAGTCTGCACTACTGGGCGGTGGCAGACAGGCAACCTTCAACCCAGGCTGGCTCTTTGGAGAGAAGGAAACAAATGGTAGGCATTTTGTTTAGAGTTTTCTCTTATCCCTGGGCAGCTGTCCCAATCACTGAGAATCAGATTTATGAGACTTGTAGATTTGCAAAATCCTAGTTCCTTACCCCAGTGAAAATAGCAAAGCTGGGCAATAAGAGCAGGCCCAGAAGGAGCTGAAAATCTAGGGAAGTTTGACCTCTCTTATTCCTTATGAAATGGCTTCTCTATGTACTGTGATTGACAGTCTAGACAGATTAACTCTGCTGCCTACTGAGCCATTCCCTAGGGGAAACCATACAGCCCAGGAATCCAGATTATTTGGAGAGTTTGAGACCTATTAACAAGCAACAGAAACTTCAAGGGTGTGTCTGAATTCACATCATCTGACTAAAACTCTCTTGTTGGTTACCAGCCAGTGGTATTTCTACAAATTTAATTAAAAAGCAGATGACTTAGATTTCAGCAGATCTGTGGCAGGAGGGACTTCAATCCTGGTAGATGTGGGGGTCACTGGTTGCACAACTCTCCAGGCCACAGAGAGAACAGGAGGCAGGCTGCTAAGAGACTGCAACTGGCCTAGAAAGGGGTCCTTGCCAGTGCCTGTCACAAATTGGTCAGAGAGCAGAGGACAAAGGAAAGGCTTTTGATGAGCAAAATGGACGGGCCAGGTTAACTGATCAGAATACTCCCTGACCCTCCAAGATAACTGAATTGGACTCCTTGACCTCAGGTCAGGTGGGCCTCACAAACACCATCCATTTCCCTTCTCTCTTCATAGAAAGGAGGAAACCTTTCTCTGCTTTTCCTCACCATCATATACCAGGTGTGTCAAGAGGAATTGAAATTGTTGTAAAATCTACAGGTTGGTAGCCCATGAAAAATACACCAGCTGAGAACTAAGAGGAATTCAGTAAGACTATGGGAATTAGTGAGACATGGGACCAGGTGAAAACAATTTTGACTCTCTCTGGAAAAAAAATGGGTCTATTTATATATGGAATGGATCTTTTATTTGAGAAAAGAATAGCTGTGGAGTTTATAGAAAGAAGAGCCAGGAATGGCAGCATAGTGATGAGAGCATTTCTAGGCTCTATTTTCTTTTAGTCTATTAATCTATCTCCTCCTTCTGTGTATTTGCACTGGGATTGTCAATCACAGAGCCCCACCCTCACTAGTTACAAGATGCTTCAGTTATCAATTGCTGTGTAACAGGCAGCCCCAAAATTTGGTGGCTTAAAAACAATAATAATTTATTACATCTGTCACTTGTGGGTCAGCTGGACCCAGCGTGGCCCTCCTGCTGCTCTCCATGGAGGGTGAGCCTGCATTCTCCTCAGGGGCTGGGATGTCCAGGGTGACTTCAGGAGAGTGGAGGGGAAGCAGCAAGGTCTCATGAGAGCTCATCCTCAAAGTTATGCACTTCACTTTCACCACATTCTGTACCACAGGCCAGCTCAGAGTCAGAGGATGAAGATAGCAGCTCCCCTGTGGGTGGGGGGGAGCAGTGTGCAGAGACAGGAGGGGGGAATGTTGGCAGAGCCCTTTGCTGATCATCTACTACACTTCACCCTGGCTACAGACACTCAAATCTCTCGTGTGTGCAAAATATCCTCAGGCCCTCCCAAGATCCCCAATTTTTATCTACTCCTGGCATCAGGCTGGGGCTCCAGGTCCAAAACCCCAGTCTAGCTGCAGATTGAGCTTCTTAGGGGTGATACCTTGAACGTAACACTTCAGATGCCGCATGCATTGATGTGCAGGCCAGCGAACCTAGAAGAGAAAAGATCTTCAACCACACCCTCGAAGTATAATGATGAGACTGGGCCAGATAACTGCATGGGATATTCTCCTGTTCATAGAAGGCAAAGGGGAAACAGGGGAGGCACATAGAAAGCATGAGTGCTCTGATGTTTAGCCATCTGCATGTGACATGTAACCCGGCTTAGTAGCTTAAAACAATAGCCAGCAATTTATTTTCTCTGTTTGTGATTCTGTGGGCTGTCTGCCTTCTGAGGGTGGTTCTGCTCCATGGGCTATTGGTGGCATCTCTCATTTGGCTGCAGGATTGACCTGTTGCTCACCGGGATTCAGATGACCAGCATATCCTGGCAGGGAGGTTTCAGAACTCTTAGGAACCCTCTGTGTACTGCGGTTGGGATGGCAGGTCAGAGGACAGTAAAATGTCCAGCTTGACTTCTCCACCCTCAACCACTCCCTGGGGCATTATTCTAATATTTCATAGGAAGAGGAAATCAGTAGCTATCACGCCCAATCCCATGGTGCCAGGCAGGGACCCTCCAGGCCTGTGAGAGTCTGCACCTTTCTGGTTAGTGTCCTTAGGGAGAGCCACTTTTCCTCCTCCTGTTTCTTCTAGTCCTCTGGAGGCACCCTTCAGGGATGCGTCATAAAATACAAATTGCAAAATTTCAGTGATTTATGCATATGTGTTAAATGCCCTGACTTTTGTATTCAATACTGGAATTGCACAAGAGAAAGATGAGTGGTAAAATTCAGGTGAATACATTAATAATTTAATTTTCTTTACTTAGAGCAACATTAAATATCCAGTTTTTAAAATGCCATAAATTGGAAGACACATCATGGACAAAAGGGAGGAAACTTTACATTTTAATACATCTAGTGGGCATTTCTTTTCTGCATTTTCTTAAGCAAAGGGCTCCATGTTTTCACTTTGCACTGGGTTCTATACCCTCTGCAATCAGCCCTGTGTGGCCACAGTTAGCTGGGAGCTTGACCCACAATGGAACATCCATCCTGATCCATCCTGGCTTCCCTCCCATGTCTGGGGCTTCAGGGAAGAAGCTGAAAGCGGGGGACCACCTGAGCTTCTCTTGCATGACCTCTTATCGTTAGTAGTCCAGCCCAAGAGTCTTCACTTAGAGAGGCTGGCTTCCAAGAGGCTGGGAATGCCAGCTGCAGAGGCTCCCAAAGCCCAGGGCTGGACATCACTTCCACTGTGCTCTACTGGTCAAACTAGTGACAAGGGCCTCCAGATGTAAGGGGGGTGTGGCCTTGGCACAGCTCTTCATGGGAGAAGTGGCATGCACAATCAGGAGGAGAGGAATCCCAGCCAACCCACCTCCCAGGAGTAAGCCCGTGACTTACCATGTCCCTCCCTTCTGTAGCAGAAATTGGACCACAAATGGACACTGAGGCAGCACCCACAACTGAACTCTTGAAGCAAGAGGGATTCCTCTTCCTTCAGCTGGCAGCTGTGTGGATTTAGGCTGGGGAGGACCCACAGCCAGTGTTCCTCAGAGGTGGAAAGAGCCAGGTTATCAAATCAAGCAGCCAGAGAAACAGAGTTCTGTCCTCATCTGCAGAGCAATGGGTGCAACTATGCAGGCAAGCAGCCTGCTGCCTGCCACCCATGGGTGCTCCTATGTAGGCAAGCAGCCTGCCACCTGCCACCCACAGTGTGAGTCAGTACTGCTCTTGGTTAGGTCGCCTTGAGTTTGGTCTCTGCCTCAACCCCTGGATTCCTCAACCCCTGCAGTCCTAGGGCTGCAGAGTACAGAGAGACTGCACGCGTTGTTTTACATCACTCTCCTATGAACACGATCCATCCTGTTGCTTAAACTGAAAGCGTGAGAATCCTTTCCCTGTCTTTGCTATTTTTCTAGATGCTGCATCCAATCTGTCAACAAGAGCTTTTGACTATATTCCAAGCTAAAGCTCAAATTCATCTGCTTTTGACCAGCCTTTGTCCTTAATTTAAGTCAATATCATCTTTCTGCCTAGGGGAGAATCCTCACAGAACTTTTGTGTTCTTATCCTGATCTCTTTAGAAGCCCATGTAGTAGAAAGATTTTTAAAATAAAATGAGATTATAATAAGAAGGACTTGCTATGGCTCTCCATTGTTTTTAGATAAAACCCAAACAGTTTAAGAGCACCTAGGAACCCTCCATGTCCTGGCGCCTGTCCCTCCCTCCCCATGGATCCATCTTAATTCCTGGCCTGTGCATATCATCCTGATGTCAGGCTATTCCTTGAGCTCCCGATTCCCACATACCCCTTGGAACTGGCCCTATTCGCAGGGCCGGGTGTCCGTGTTTCCTGTGCAGAGAGGCCTGCCCAGAATGATCTGCGTCTGTCCAGAAGAGCCTCCTCCATCACTCTCCCCTTTTGGGGCTAGAAATCGTTTCTGAGGTAGCACTGTGACATTGCCCTTAAAAATTTTAGAGGGTTTTTGTTTTGTTTTTTTGGTGTGTGTGTGTATCATCTTCATTCTTCTATTAAAATATAAGCTCCACACGGCCGATAATGTCTCCAATACCCAACACTGTCAAAAAAAACCAGCAACAATGAAATAAAAATCTACCTTTGCGAGGTCCATATTATAATCCTCATTTTAAAGATTGGGAAACCAAGGCTTAGAGAGGCTGACTCACCTAAGGTCGTGCATTTAGGAAGTGTGAAACTGGTGTGGATGCCATGCTTCACTTGCCCCCCAGACCCCAACCCTGCTGGTCACATATGCCCCTTTATAAAGACCATCTATCCAGGGGTTATTGTAAAAGATTCTGTGAATCAAGGACCAATCCAGCGGGACACTGAGGCATAGGACCATCAGATGTTGTCCTGGCTCCTCTTCATTGTATTTGTGCCACTGAACTCAGATTAAAATAATTCCCAAGCACTATTGTAAAGTTTAAAGAGATAACAAAAGCGTGAGCCACAGTTCCTGGCAAGTGTGAAGGAGCTGTCTTGACCTGGTGGGGTGATGGCAGGGGTCCTTGTGTATTGGAGAGCTTTATTTGACCCTTGGGTGGTCACTTCCCTCCCTGTGTTTAGGAACAGCAGAGAGGACTCCCCTACAAACGTGGAGCAGTCGCCCTTACCCTCACATGCAGGGCCCCCTTGGCTTCCTGGGTTAGAAGACATTGCGCACCCCATGTCTTCCTGTGCTCTGAGCCTGTCCTCTTTCTTTCACATGCTAATCACCACCTGGCATGTTTTCTTTTGTGTGTCTCTGCACCTTCCAGGACAATGTGAATTTTCTGGCATTGGGGCCTTTATTTTGTTTACCAAGTGTCCACGGGGCCGAGACAGGCCTCTGGCATTGGTAGAAATCCCACAGTTATTTGCTGCATGAGTGGATAAAACCCAAGTTAGTCTCTGAAGCCTGGGTTTAGAGCGTGCTGATGCTCCCCAGGCTGTCGGCAGGGAAGGTGAAGACACTGCTGTGGCTGACCTTCAGGATCGCCCAAGGCTCCCTACCCTGGTGACTCGCTTGTCCCCAGCTGCAGATGTAAAGGGTTGCAAATGTGCCCACTGTTCTGATGAGCAAGCTTGCGCGTCAGGAGGTTGGATGAGCTTCCAGCAGCACATAGCTGGAAGAGCCCACTGCCGAGAGAGAACTGTGCTCAAGCCAAGTCTAAAGGCCATGCCCTTTCAGCCGAGCTCAAGGCCACATGGTGGGGAGACTACGATTAATTACAATATTGAAATGGAATTGCAGTGACTTAAAGGTATGGAAAAATGTCAAGCAGTCTCCTTCTCCTATTCTCTGCTAGGCACCTGACATTTCCCTTCAAAACAGAATGAGATTTTATAGCTTTGGCTAATGAGATCTTTTTTCCTCATATGTTTCAAAATGTTTTCTCTTTGTCCTTTTGGTTGTCCCACTATTCTCTCCACAGAACCCCTGCTATTTCCAGAACCCATTGCAGGACAAATTCTCCTGGTGTGGTGTAAAATTAATTTCACTTGGAATTTGAGTTAGATGGCCTGGAAAGCTGAACTCGGGTAAATTACAAAATATCAGATAAGACGGGGGTCTGCCGGGCCTGGGGTAAGCAGGCTTCCAGGGTTGGGGGCCACTCGGGGGTCACTGCAGGACACACCCAGTCTGTTTTATAAAAGGTTTCTAAAGTTTCTTTTCCTCCATTGAGCTGGGACTAGAAGGTCATCTCCATTCAATGCACGAACATCTAACCTCTACTGAGGTCCAGAGACAGAAAGATTCTTGGGTTCCAGAAATTCCTCTTACACCTTCACTGCTCTGCAGGGCTAATCACAGTCCTCTCTGCAAATACCAGTTGTGCTGGTTAGAGCTTCGTGTTAGGTGGTCAGGTGGGGCCCTCCTTCCCTGGACAACATGACCCTGGGCTTCAATGCGTGGCTGTGTAGCCATGCTCACGCCTTGCTTGGCATGCCATGTGGACACAAGGTGTGTTGACCACTGCCTATGATAAACATTTGGGTGGTTACCACTTTGGGTCCTGTTCCTTAGAAAGAGACAGGAATGCTTGTGCATGTGATCCTCTAAAGGGCTGCTCTTAGAAGAAGCCAGTAAGGAGGTACAGGAAGTGGGACAGAGTGGGGAGGGAGGAAGTTCCAGGGCCCAAGGGATGCTGAAGAACTGAGTTCAGTAAAGCCAGTCCCAGCGTGATCCTGGAGGGTGCTCTGGACCTACCGCACCTCAGAGTCTGGCTTGCCTTGGGCAATGACATGGAGCTTTGCAACTCTGCGGAGTCAGTGATGGCTTAAGGTCACCCAAGGTCACTGGTATGGAGCTAACCCTCAGGTACCTTTGGGAGAGGTGGCCCACAAAATTTAAGGAAGCACTCACTCTGATGGTGGTGCGAGTGTGAGGTCAGCACTTGGATGACCCCGAGGGTGAGGGCTCCCTTGCATTTTGCACTCTAGGATTCTCACTGGCTTCATGCTGGCCCAGGACCTGCTCCTCTGAGGTCTTTGTTTATGTCTTTCGGGGAGCAAACCTGTGCACGGGCTGAGACAGACTCAGGAGGGGGATGGCTAAATGACTGGGCATGCGAATACGTTAATGTTCAAGTGTAGCAGATAGTGCCCCAGAGTTTTCCAAAAATGCTTGTATCAATTTATACACCCAGTGGTATAGCACTGAATTCCAATGTGATACTTTCTTGGTATTTTCAATCTTTTAAATTTTAGCCATTCTGGTCAATGAGTTTAATTTACATTTCCCTGATGATACTGAACACATTTTCATGTTCATTGACTATCATGTTTAGTGTTCTTGTTTTTTCTCCAATTGTGTTGTCTGACTTTCATTGATTTATAGAACTGTGTGTGTGTGTGTGTGTGTGTGAGAGAGAGAGAGAGAGAGAGAGAAATGAGTTATTCTGGGTACATCTTCTCATCCTGTGGCTTCTGCTTTTGCTCACTAAATGGTGCCATTTGATGAGCAAAAGTTCCTACTTTCAATATCATTCAACTCTAAGCCTTTTACAGGTGGGAAATGTTCCTATTACAAGGTCATATATATACTTTCCATTTTCCTCTAGAAGCTTTATTTTCGTAATTAAATAAATGTGCATGTGAGAATAATGTTAGATTTTCAGACAAATTAGAAAGAAAATGCAGAGTGCGTGTCAGCTCTGCACCCATCCTGCGGTGTCTGTGTATTACATTAGCAGGTGGTCTTAGTACGGCTAATGAGCCAATCATGAGTCATTATTACTACATTATTATTAACTCCATAATTGATTGGGATTTTCTTAGGTTTTCCAACATGCTTTTTCCATTCCAGCATTTCATCATGGATACCATACTACATTTTATCTTGTTTCCTTAGATGCCTCCTCAGATTTTCCCCATTTTTAATGACTTTGACTTTGAAGAATGTCAGTTAAGCATTATGTAGAATTTCTTTCAATCTGGACCTGTCTTGTTTTTCTCCTGCTTAGAATAGGGCTTTACTTGGGAGGAAAGTGATAGAAGCAAAGTGTCTTCTCAAAGTACAACATCAAAGGTCTACAGTAGGGCTGGTGGTGCTGACCTTGACCACCTGATAGGGCAGTGCTGCCAGGGATCTCTCCTGTACAGGTGCCCCTCACCTCTGCTTTAGACTGTGCTCTTTGGAGTCAGTTTCCAAGTGCAGCCCACCTGAGTAGTTGTGCTCAGAGCAGGTATGTTTGTTTGGATTTCTTCTGTGTGGGGCTTCTTTTCCCCTCCATGTATTGATTCCATCATTCATACATATCCATGAATATTTATCTTTTGGGTTATTTATTTGTTGCTTTGTTGCTCACGTTGTCTGAGGTTTGTCCAATGGCTCTTCCCATTGACACATGCATTCCTCTGACCCAACCCTACTCTTTTACTGTTTTAGATCACTTCTTTCCTTTCTAGCACTACAAGATTCTCCAGGCTCCTTTTGTATATTCCATATTCCTGCCCTGGAGTTAAGCATTTTTCCAAGGAACCCTGATATCTGTTACTAGAACATGGCAATAGAAACCAAGATCTGGGTGTGAGGGGTGCTTGTGGCTACTGGGGTGTCATTGCTCCTAGGCCTTCCCTAGGCTGAGAAATACACATGTGTGCACTAAAGCCATGCACACATATGTACACATAACTGCAATTGGTGTTCTGCCTGTGTCCTAGTAGCCATGTTAAGCTAAGCAGGCATTCACATGGTGGGTCCGACTCTAATCTGGTATCACATGATTCATGTGAATTCATGTGAATACAGATTTCCTGCTCATCTGTAATTTACTATTTCAACAGCAAGAAATCTGATGTCCACCATCTACCACCAATTTGCATGTTTTTTAATGCAGTATCCATTCACAGAGGGTGTCAGGACTGTTAACCTCTACCTCTGGGCAAAATATGTTAACAACTGAGTCACAGTGTTTGCGTATAGTTCCTTTGTCTTGGTCTAACAGCTTCCATTCCTCTCTAAAGTCACTGAAATCAGCTCCTCTTTTCTTTCATTTCCTTCAGAAAGGTTATGTCAGACATTTGTAATATAGATTCTTTTGCCATAGTCTGCCTTATATCTTGAGATTTTCTGCCCTCTTATTTTTAAAAAATATTTGCATACATTAAATTGTTCTTTGTGCTGTAAAGTTCTATGGGTTTTTGACAAATGCATAGTGTGGTGTATCCAGTATTTCGCCATACAAAACAGTTTTGTAGCCCTACAATTTTCCCTGTGCTTCACTCACTCAACCCTCTCCCACCCTCATATCCATGGCAACTGGTGAGCTGTTTTCCTTCCTTAAAGTTTTGCCTTTCAGAATATTATATAAATGGAAGTGTAGAGTGTGTAATTTTATCACACTGGCTTTTTTCACTTATCAATATGTGCTTGAGTGTCATCCGTGTTGCTGTGTGCATTGATATTCCTTTTGATTGACTGCTGAATAGCACTCGGCAGTGTGGTTCACCACAGTTGGCTTATCCATTCATTTACCAGAGGGCTTCCGAGGTGTTTCCAGTTTTGTAGATTAAGAATAAAAACTTCTACAAACATTTGCATGCAGCTTTTTGTGGAAGCATAAGTTTTCAAATTCACTGAGATGGGGACATATAGTAAATCTATGTTTATAAGAAACTGCCCAGTTGTGTTCCCAATGGTGGCACCATATTGTATTCCCTAGCAAGGACTGAAATGTCCCCTTGCTCCACATCCTCATGGAACTTGGTGTTGTTGCTGTTGTTTATTTTAGTCATTCTAACGGTTATGAAGTAGAGTCTCTCCTTGTTACGATTTGCACTTCCACAATGGCAACTGACAATGGGATTCTTCTCATACATGCCCACCATTTGTGTATCTCTTTAGCGAGCTGTCTGTTGAGATCTTTTCCCTGCTCTCAGTTGGGTTGTTTGTTATTTTTATTGTTGAGTTTTCAGACTTCTTTGCATATTCTGCATCTAATTCCGTTATCAAATGTGTGACTTTCAATATTTTATTCCAGTGTTTGTCTTTTTCTTGCATTTTCTAATAGTACCTTTCACAAAGTAAAAAATGTTAATTTTAGTGAATTCAAAGTTACCAACTTTTCTTTTGTGGAAAAATCAATTTTTCAACTTTACAACACCTTTTGGTGGTGTATCTGAAAACTCATCACCCATCTGAAGGTCATGCAGATTTTCTCCATGATTTCTTCCAGAAATATTATAACTTTGCATTTTATGTTTAGGTCTATGATCCATTTTGAGTTCATTAGAAGCTTTATTTTTTCTCACTCCTCCATTTAGATGTAAAAACCATATGGAATTGATTTTTACATAAGGGACAAAATAGGGGTCAAAATTCATTTTTTCCACATTAATCTGAGTTGGCATAGCACTATGTATTGAAAAGACTGTTCAATATTCACCGCTCCGCAGCGCCACCTTTGTCCTTATTTGACAGGCTGTGTTTCTGGACTGTGCACTGGTCCACTATTATATTTGTCTGTCCTTGCACCAGTGCCATAATGCCTTAACTAATGTGGTTTTATAAGAAGCCACATCGTGAGTAAATTCTCCAATTTTCTTAAGATCATCTTGGCTACTTTTTTTGCTTTTTGCATTTCCATATGAATTAGAGAATCAGCTTTCCATTGCCGTAAATGAAATTCAATTTCTGATTAGGTTAGCACCTATAGATTAATTGGCCATGTGACCCTGCTGCCACCATCCCAGCATGCTCGCAGCCATCGCTCCCTGTACCACCTGGCCATTTTCCATTATGGCCACGTCCTTCTGGGTGCTGCACTTGATACATCTCTTTCCTGTCTCTGCTTCTGCTTCCTGTCTTCTTCACATAATCACCTGCCCTGCCCTGCAACATGGGACAGTCACTCTCCTGAGCTTCCTCAGGGTGTTCAGCTCCCTGGCAAGACCAGGCTTCCAAACATGCCACCACTCTGGTCCTTCCTCTGCATTCCACAGTTTCTTAAAGTGTAAGTAGCATATGCCCTAGACATGCCTGGACATTCTGGGACTCACTAAGCTGCTGGCGATAAGGAACAACAGCCATTGACATACTTAGTCATGCCTGCTTACAGTCGATAAGGGGCTGTAAGGGGCACTAGCCATAAGCATGCTTAGCAATGACTGGTTACAATTGGTAGGGAGCACAGCTCCAAGTACATGCACAAAGAATATGCCCAGTTGCAATTAGATCATCTCACTGGACATAACCAATGGACATTGACTTTCACTGGGTATAACCAATCACCAGCCCACACCACCAACTCGGAACTGCATTTAAACTGCTTGTCCTGTCACATTGGGGGTTTTTGCTCTAAGGATATCAATGAGACTGTCCTTCTTGCTGTCTGTCCCTGGATCAACTCCACCATTCCCTGACGTCCAGCTGTCGGTTGAAGAGACCCACCAAAGACAACGTTTGCTCTTTGGCTAAGGGAAGTTACGTGGCACTGGAGGTCTTCTGGGACTTGTGGTTGCCCTGGGATTGTGTGAATTGCTTGTAGTGTTTAGTTGCCCTAGGAGACCATGACTGGCTTATCGTGTTTAATTAGTGCACATTGAATACTACTTGGTGCTCCAGCACACCCAACAATTTTTCGTTAATTGTTTGTATTTGATGATTGGTGTGATTGAATATATGCTTGCATTTAAAGACAATCCACCTCTGAGTAATTATTAATTGCACTGCTTGCAACATAAAGTTTTTCCCAAGGAGTAAAATCTGCTTCTTGGTGGTCATTGCAGCCTGTTCCCTATGGATCGTCCGATTTGTTTGCTTGTTGAAGATCCTGGATCTGTACATCTTTATTCTTCTTCTCCAAGTCCTCCCACCCTGCACTTGTTTCTCCCTGTTCAATGTTCCCTTGACATTTTAAATTTACTTTCCTTTCATTTACCTGCCACCTGCCCAGTTCTCCCGCGCATCATTCACAATTTTATTAAGAGATGATTGCTTACCTGCAAAATAAATCTCCTCAGATCTCAGGAGCTGTCAGTTCAGGTTCAGTTAATAATGTTCCCTCTTGATCTTTAGCAAACAGTTTCTCACTTCATTAAGAATCTTAGTAAACCTTCCCAACATGCACACGTGTGCAGACACTCCCCTCCCCACAAATCTGCAGCAGGAGGCCAACTGTTTTACTCAGGAGAACGTCTGGGAAGTAGAGAACGTCTTTGTGGGGGAAGGAATGCTTTTGCAAATGATTCTAATAAATAGAAGAGACAGTGGGTCTAGTCCCCAGCTCAGAATCCCCACCCTTCAGGCCAGGAATTAGCTGCTGTAATTACCTGCTGGAGGTAGGGGGGGGGGTGGTTTGCAGAATGAGTGCAGAAAAGTTTAGTTTGAATTTCTAGGGGAAAATCAAAGAGAGGAACCTAATGACCACATATGGCATGTGGCAGTGGCCACCCAGTAAGCTGTGGCCAGAGATCTTTTGGAGAAAAGAAAGTCCCCCCAGCTTCCATGTGCTTTCCATCTTTGGTGAGTCTACATGGATCACTACTTCTCTTATGGAGAGTGGATGATTTGGTGGGAGGTGATGCTTTGCCAAGTTTGTATCTAGACTTTGAAAAGTCAAACGCAGAGAAGATGTGAATCCAGGAACCAGAGACAGAAAAGGTCATGGAAGAAATGGTCCCAGAGAATTAATGAAGTGGCAGCGAGGCTTAAGATTGGATTTCAAGCAAGTGCTGCCAGTTCACCAAGACACACGGGTCCTCAGCCGTCCTCTTGGCTGTCTGTATCTTGCCATTTGTCTAGTGGTTAACACATCTTTTTTTTTCTGTGTCTATGTTCGTAATGTCAGTCTGTAATAGGAGAGAAGGAATATGAAACGGATAGGAAGGAGACGGAAAGGAAGAACAAGGAAAAAATATTTTAATCCAGAAGTTCTCCATCCTTTTCCAGATCTGTCACCTCCTAAGCCTGTCTCCCTTCCAGGCCTGTTACTCCCAAATTCCTGGAAAAGCTATAAACTTACCTATCTACTAATCAGATAATGAAGACCATGTCAGCCTGAGGACCTGAGGCTCCCCAGACACCAGAACCCATCCTGAGATCACTCCTTACCTTCTCGTACCAACCCTCACCAAGTTTCCTTTAAAAGAAGAATCGGAACCCCAACCACACTTTTCACTTTGATGAAGGCCACATTCTCCCTGGAATGTGTACTCCTTGCTTTACCACAAAGTGTCTCCCTGGAGACTGCCTGCATTCTCCCTTGAAGGTGTGTCTGCTTTCCTAGATACACCTGTCTATGCCTCTGACTGGCATGTGTTGAAATTCTTTTCCCTCACATATGCCAAGAACCCCGCTGGTCCTGAGTCAATGAGTTGGACATGTCTTCAGAGACACCTCTTCCATGATGAGTCCAGCAAATACACCACTGACATGCTGAACAACAATAGTTCACCCCTCACTTATGAGCAGGAAACTGGGGTGAGGGATGGCAGCAAATGGATTTTACATTCACAGAAACTAAGGAATGGAAGAGAACTTAAGACTCCCATCCTCAAGAGGGGGCCGAGTCCTCTCCACTCCATTGGTATGCAACTGTAAACCACATTTGATCACTTCCGTTGATGATTCATTTCCTGAATCAGTCCAACCCAATCTTAGGTATCTGTGAGTGACAATACCCTCCTTAGGCATCTCAGCCACCATCGTTCTATCTACTTACTCTAAACTTACACCAGGTGCCCCGGAAACAAACACACTGTTCTTACGCTAACAGTCCTCCAAATGCTTCAAACATCAACAAGTTCATGCTGATCAGTTCCTTTTTTTAAAATTTTTATTGTTTTGGTACTGGGGATAGAACTCAGGGGCACTCGACCACTGAGCCACATCCCCAGTCCTATTTTGTGTTGTATTTAGAGACAGGGTCTCACGGAGTTGCTTAGCGCCTCGCCTTTGCTGAGAACTCGCGATTCTCTTGTCTCAGCCTCCCAAAGTGCTGAGATTATAGGTGTGCGCCACCATGCCCAGCTGATTAGTTCCATTTTCAATGTTTCTGCTCTAACATGCTTTTGATCACTTCTGCATTCTGGGAGCTCTTCTCTGGAGGAACTCATGGGCAGGAAGATATTCTAAAACAGACGCTATGGCCATGCTCAGACCACTGTAGTGTTCTGGATGTGTCGTGGTCAGCAACCTCATCCTCTGCTATCGGGCAGCTGAGGGGAGCCCCCAGATCTGTAGGCACGGACCCTGCCCTGCATGAGGCAAGGTGGAATGGAGGTCAGTCTTGTCTGGCCTCTATAGCACAGATTTTGTAGTTGGAACAACTTCCAATTCTGGGGATTCGGCCACAGGTCAGAGAGTCTTTTCTTAGGAGACTAAGCTCTAAACCAACAGTAATACAAATCATAGAGCACCAGGCCTAACTGATAGCTGGAATTCCTAAGAGGCTTTCACATAGCAATCTGGAGTGCTTCTGATTGAGCAGAGCAAGAGGTCAAACCTTTGGAACAAATGTCGGCAGAGGTTGTCCAAAGCAAGACAGGCTCGGCAAAAACATGGCTCTGCTCTTCTGACCCCTTTTCGACACAGAGGAATTTGGAGCAGCTGCCGTCTTTCAGAGCCTACATGACCAATTAAAACAAGTGGGAGTTTGTGCATTTAAAACGTTAATTTAGCATCTTCTACACCTACCTTCACTTAGCCTATAACAACCGGAACTGAGAGGAAAAATCAGATGGATGAAAAAAAAGGTAGTGAAAAATGTGAAAAAATTTTAACTGTTCTAAATTAAATTGCTACTTGGTTACCATGTTCTTGTTGTTGTTCCAGAGGTGCAAAAATAGTGAAATTATAATCCCACTGGCCTAGCAATTGAGCATTTAATGTGAGCTGATATATGGGCATTTTCTCATGCACCCATCATGGCAGCCTGTAGAACAAAGGGTCAGTGGTTTAGGGCAGGCTTGTGTCCTGCAGTGCGTCTGTCTGGATTCTGAATATGCCCAGGTACAAGCTGTGAGGCACAGAAAGAAAATCCCACTTTCATTTAACCAAGTTTGTTTTTTTTTTTTGTTCCGAGGGGGTAGCTTCTTTCTGCTGCTAGCACCTGGTTTCTTCCTATAGCACATTAGCTATGTATCATTATTACAAATATTACCCGAGGTGATATGGGAGATCCAGAGACAAAAAGTAAGAAGGCACATAGTATATGCTCAACAAACACCCTCCCCAAAACACACAGCTCAGCGGGATGGTCAGAGTTGCAAACTCTTAATTGTTATGCAAGACAGTGTCAAACAGAGAGAGATTTGTGGATTCTACAAATATTTGTTGAAAACTTACTACATTCCAGGCACAAACAAAAGGCCTGGATGTTTTCCTAGCAGCTTGACTACACTCTTTCTTAAAGAAGAAAATAAAGATCTAAAGCAGGTCAGTAACTTGTTCAAGGTCAAATAATTGGTCATCAGAAGAGTCTCAATTTGAGCCCATTTTTCCTCAATTTGCTGGCCTGCTTCCTCTTCCCCTGTGCTGTTCGGCTTCACTCAGGGAGTTTCGACTACCTGTCATTTGGCCTGGAGGCTCCAGGGTTTGGAATGTAAGGACAGGGAGGAAGGACTTTGTGGTGGAGTGGGTCAGGGTAGGACTTCCTTATACTTAAGGGTCAGTGCTCCAGGTCTGGCAGGGATCTATGGCAGACCCAAGGGATGCTTTCCAGGGCTTGAGAAATGGTAGTGCATCTTTTAGGGCCCGACCCTCCTGCAGGGCACTTTGTTTTGCAATCAGAAGCATCCCTGAGCAGTGTGGAGTGTGGAGACCTGAGGAACCCAAGATTCAGTTTGAGAACTAATATAACCCTGAGGGTGGGAACCGAGTTTTGAGATCACTGCTTGTGCAAGATGAGAAGCCTAAATTTCTTCTTTAAAGTGCAGGCCTGAAGGAGTGGTACTGGCTGGACCATCTGTGAACTGTAGCCACAGTGCCCCTTGCCCTTCCTCCCACCCATCCCGGGGTTCTTTTCTCACCTGACTCAGGGGAGGCAGTGGGGGGTGTGTGAAGAATGAGATCAGAACTAAGTCCAGGTCTTGGCTTTCCACTTAACCTGGTGTAATATTGTTTTGGGGTTGCAAATGTTTCAGACATCAGAAAACAGCTTATCCTACCCGAGGCCGAGAGTGGGAAGTCGGGGACACCCCACTGGAGAACTGAACCCCAGAGCAACTCAGAGAGGAAAGCGTTGCAGAGAGACCACTCTCTCTTTTGTCTTTTCTCCTGGGTCTGGGTTTGGAATTATCCTCCACCAGCTCTGATCCTTCCAGGGGCCCTGGGATTCATGGCCGCAGAGCCTCACAGTTCACACGCTGACCATCATGGAGGAGCTAGCTGTGTCCCTCAGTACCCATTCATACATTTCAGGAAAAGAGTCTGATTGGTTCAACACATGTCACGTGCTCACCCTGGACCAATGAGCTGTGGCCTGGTGGGCAGACGTATCAATGGTACTGATAGTGCATAGGCCAAGTGGAGGGGGAAACCGTTTGCCCCAAGGATTGTGAAGTTCCAGTAAAAGAGAGTGGAGATCAGAGGGAAAATATGCATGCTCACATCACTTGGCTGTATTCCCCAGGGAATTCTGTTTAACTTCAGTTCGCTCCTTCATAAAACAGGAATAATTCTGTTACCTTCCAGGTTTAGCACAAGGATTGGATGCAGTAACACGGGTGTATCTGGCACCTTATGCATAAACAATACATTTTAGTATTCATACATTAAACTATTTTGTCTTTCATACATTTTTGTTATTTTTTCCCCTCTGACTGCAGTAATTTATGCTCATCTTTGGAAATAGGGGAAATCAAAAAAGTGCATAAAACAAGTCATCCATATTTAATCATTGTAACTTCTGATGTATGATTGCATGAAATCTCTTAGCCTGTCCTTTTGCTTAGTGTAACTCCCAGGTGTATTTTTACATGTGTTTGTAGAGGACAGGATAGCTTGAACTTGATCAAGGACCACAGGCAGGCTCAGGCATCTGCAGAGAGAAGATGCAAAGAGCCCTCACATACATGTTTACATGTGTTGTTTGGATGATAAAAACCAGCCTCCTTGGGCAGAAGAAAAATAGTGAGGTGGCATAAACCTCATGTTCTTGAATGATCACGTGGACTCAGCCTGAGCTTGGGGGATAAAGGATATTGCAGTTAAATTTGAAGGGAGAGCTTCACAAAAAGGATGGTTGCCCTACTTCTTCAGGAAATACAAGACATTGACTTAGAGCTCTGGGGTCCTTGCTCCTCTCTGGTACCCAAGAGGACTGTGGTTTCAGAGGCATCTTGGTCCAGACTTAGATGTGGTGTAGTGAACTCTGGTTGCATGACTTTAGAAAGTGGTGGACATCTGCAAATGGTAAGGGACATGAGAAGCAGGCAGAAAGAGAATACCACTTGCAAGCTTCAAGTTCAGACTTCAAGTTTGTACTTCTGGTGAACATGCAGGAGATGTTCTCCTAGGACACTCAACAAGGATTGGGAAAGACTTCATAAGCAGGGAGTCAGAAGCTAATGACTTTTGATGTACTCCTATTGTGTACTCTAGTGAAGAGCTGGGAATCCACACTTCAGCCTAACTGTGGGTAACCACCAGTGTTTATGTGCATACCACACAATCAAAGCAGGGGCATTAGGTTTTCCTTTATTGAGTGCCCCATATTCCCCATAATTACTGTTTGGATGGCTTCCATTTGTTCATTATAACAAATTATGCAGCAATGATCAGTGACCTAGTAAGCTCTTTGTTGTGCTCATGTTAATTTTTAATTGTAATATAAATTAGAAAAAATAGACTTTTATCCCCCAAAATAAAAGGAATAGGATCATTAAGCAGCGTTTGATCGTTAGAAAAATTTACTGAATAAATTCATAAAAGGAAATCATAATGTTATTTCTTTAAATTTTCTATTTTTACCTCATAAGCCATAAATTTTGTAGTACATACATATATGCACTTACAATGACATGCTCATATATAATATGCATGTATGTACATTATGTATATCCTATAGTGATATTTTTAAAAATATTTAGTTTTTAGTTGTAGATGGACAGAATGTCTTTATTTTATTTTTATGTGGTGCTGAGGATCGAACCCAGTGCCTCACGCATGCGAGGCGAGTACTCCACCACTGTGCCATAACCCCCGCCCCATCCTATAGTGATTTTAAGTGGCCGTGTAAATGGATAATTTTTCAGATCTTGAGCTATTCTTATATTTTTGTTACATATCTCCTCAACGGAAGCAGAACCTGCTTCCTGTTGCTGTTGATCACAGTCCCCACAGTTGACTGGGTGGCAGCACTTGCCTTTCCTGATACACCAAATCCTGATTCCTTAAACTAAACTGAGCCAGGAGCTCTGGAGTCATAATAGGGAGCTGCAGTCCTGAGGGTCTTCAGGGAGCCTGAAGAGGAGTGATCTGAAAAGACTGTTCTTTGGGAACCTGTGATTTTGCAAACCCCTTCAGGAGTTGATTTTGGGCCCTGGCTGGGTTGTAGAGTGTCCTCAAGACTTCCCAATCCCTCTGGCCACCAGAACTAATGACTTCATTTTCTGTTCCATAAAATGTTTCAGAAAGTGTTTCTTTGGGATCTGGAACCTCCCTTGTACACTTGACACATCAAAGTTTATAAAGTACCTTACACAAAACAGGAATCCCTTGGGATCCCAGCTGCTTCCTGCTACCATCGCTCTGTTTTATTAGGGACATAATTTCTTCCCCCTTCTCCCCACCATTTACAGATAGTCAAATAACATCTCTCTCTCTCTCTTTTTCCCCACCACATATACAGAGGTTTAAAAATATATCAAGATTTTATTTTAGAATCATATATAAAATATATAGGTTATATATAATTGTGTGCATGTATGTGTGTATACGTATGTGTGTACATATATATGCATGCAATGTATATACATATACATATACATGTAATATACACAGTCATTAAATACAGTGAATTAGGTCTTTATAGACTGCCATGGGAAAACTCATAATTAACTGTAAGAGAATCTACAGTGAGGAGGTATATATATAATCCACCCCACCCCACCACATAGAATGGGTCTAACTGTAGTCAGATCTCCTGTTTGTAAACAAATATTATACTTTTGATTTTTCTGCCAGTTAAAAGCTTAACAGATGTCTTAACACATTTGGGATACAAGCCCAGAAATGTGCTTGCTGGAGTCTTGGAAAAGATGTTGCCATTTTGATATTTAGAGACACACAAAAGTGGATCATTTCCAGCAGTGATGTGTGATATTAACTCTCCTTTCCTTGCATTTCTGCCAGCAGTAGGTTAAAATAATTCCTGTAGTCTCCATCTTGCTTGAAGTGCTGTCCTTTGGGGAGCTGAATTTGCATTCTTCTGGTTGGTACACAGATTAGTACCAATTAGTAATTGTTACTAATGCTTCTCATGATTGCATTAGTAACAATTGAGGTCGTTCTTTTGTGAATTGCTTATGCATATCCAGTGCCCATGTCTGTCTAAGGTCTTTTAATTATCCATTTGAAAAGATGTTTATATTCAATAACAACATTAATCATATATATTGCAAATATCTTATTTTGAAATAATTATTAGAATTCATCTGTTGACTTAATTCCCGACATCTCCATTATTTAAAATATTGTTTTAAGTTGTAGATGGACACAATACCTTTATTTTGTTTATTTATTTTTATGTGGTACTGAGGATCGAACCCAGTGCCTCATACATGTGAGGCAAGTACTCTACCACTGAGCTGCAATCCCAGCCCCTGACATCTTCATTTTAATAGGATTTATTTATTTTGTAGCTTTGGGGTTTTCTATTCTGACTTTAAAAAATCTTTTCTATTCTATTAATGGTTACATTGAAAGTTGCTGAGACTTTTGTTCAATTGTTTATAGTTATACTTTAACCCATGGCTCCTTTTGTTTGTCAGTAGAGGAAGTGATATGAGGCAGTTTTCTTTAGGATAAATGGCCAGTTGTGTCAAATCCTTTACCGAATAGACCTACTACCTCCCTCTTTTGATCCAGGTGTTCTGTCTTTAATGGTATTTAATCCTGAAATCTGTGTCCTACTTTACTTAAGTATGTATTCCTATCCAAATCTCATACTTATATGGGTTGAATTGGATGTATCGTATTTTACTGTCTATGAATCCCTCACCAATTTTCTTTTGATAACATTCTTGTAAATTTCAGGCAGCATTCTTCTATCTAAATTTTGACATTATTTTATGTGATTCCAAAAAGAAAATGTTAATTAAAAGTTCACCTAATGTATACCTACATCAGTCTTGAAGTGTTGACCTTTTTTATTATTTTCAATATTCTCAACTAGGAACACAATTTCTCTTTCCATTAATTTCGATCCAATTTAACGGCCTCAGTAAGATTTTATAGCTTCTTCATACATGTCTTGTACATTCTGATCATTTTATTTCTAAAGTATTTTATAGCTTCTGCCACTATTTCTTTGCTTCCATTTCTAGCCAGCTTTATTTTTAAGTGAAATAAAATACTGTGTTTTGAGCCAGCCACCTCATCAAACCTAATCTTGTTAATTCCACGAGGTGTGTGCTTAAATACTTTTGTGAGCTTTATGGGTATATAAAAGCGTCTTCAGAAATACATTATGTTACCTCATTCATGCGTTTGGTCATTCATTTCAGACTTACTGGGTTCAAGGCATGTGCCCCACAGTTACCCAGGTGCTGGGGTAAAGAGCCCCTGATGCCAATCTGGTGGAGCTCACATGCTCAAAATAACTAGAAGGGGGTGGAGCTACAGAAAGAAAAACCCCCAGGACAGCAGGGCAGACTGGAGTGAAGGAGGAACTACAGAAGAGGAGGCCAGGGGTGGAGGCACATGCTGGAGTGGGGAGAGAGACGGGGAGGTCATGCTGAGCCCAAAGGCCATCCCAAGGAATTTCTCAGAAAGAGAGAGAGAACCAGAGCACCATTACAGTGGATTTTTGGGTCTTTTTTTGGGAGGTAGGGGGTTTGCTTTGTTTTGCTTTTTCCTGGATAAACTTAGAAAAAGAATCTTTAATTACATGAGAATAATGAACAGGACTTGAGTTAGAGCAAGACGTGTTTGTCGCCTCCAAGGGGTCACAATTGACACGCCTGCTTTTATTGAGATATGAAAACACAGGGCTTTCCTTCTCTACTCAGCCCTCACCTCTTTCCCTGGCTGGCTTTGTGGCAGCCTTGCACATACTCGCATGCACACCGAGGTTGCAACATTCCGGACACCACTGAGGTGGCACGGCGCCTGTGCCCATTGCACAGACTGTGGTGGGAGGCAGTCAGCACCCCAGGCCTGTGGACAGTACAGTGGAGGGGCAGGCAGGCTCCTTGTCCTGTCGCAGGCTTGCCGGGGCCATGGCAGTATTTTGAGCAGATCATGGCATGATCTAGCTCACTTGCGGAAAGAATCATTTGGCTGCTTCGTTGAGAACAAACTCAAGGGAGCTACCAGAAGACCTGTTGGCAGGCTCCTTGAGGGAGAGGGGACACAGGTGGTGGTGGCCCTGAGCAGAAGTAACAGTGTAGGCATTGAGCCTGGTCAGAGCTTGGGCATAGTGGCTGGGGGAGCTGACAAGAGTTCCTGCTGGATGGGATGCTGTGTCTGACAGAAAGAGGGGACAGAAACGACCTTAAGATGTAGGCTTGAGTGACTGGACAGATGGAGTTTCCACCAACTGGGATGGGGCGGCTGATGATAACTGGGAGGTAATCAGCACATCCTTGAGGTTTAAAGCCACAGAAATAAGTGAGATCACCAAGGGAAAATGGAAGGGGGAGAAGAGATCAAGGATGTGACTCCAAGTGCCACTGTATTGAAATTTGGGAAGAAGAGGAAACAGTGAAACTTACTGAGGAAGAAGTGGCTTCTGTTTTTAGGAGGAGAACCAGGCAACCACGTGAGAATGAATCAGGAGGGAGGGAATGGCCCACCACCTCAACACTTTTCTGTTGTTTTTGATGGGGGGTTGGAATTGAACCCAGGGACACTTTACCACTGAGTCACATCTCCAGCCCTTTTTCACTTTTTATTTTGAGACCAAGTCTTCTGAGTTGTTTAGGTCCCTGCTGTGTTGCTGAGGCTAGCTTTGAACTTGCAATCCTCCTGCCTCAGATTCCCGAGCTGCTGGTATTACAGGCATGCACCACCACGCTCACCTCAACCTCAATACTTCTGCAGGTTGTCACAGGCCAGAGTTCCTGGGAAACAGCCCCTGAGATCTCTAGGAAGATGTCTTATGAGTTTCGGTTTCAGTGGTATCTGAAAGAGAGTAAGGGACCCAAAACTAGGCCGAGGGAGAAGCTGGACAGTGAGGCCATGACGGTAGAGGCCTTGCTGCCCCAACAGGGCTCTGGAACTGGGACGGCCATTCAGAGATGTCCAGAGTTGAGGTGAAGGTGCCCATGTTGGTAGCCTCTTATGGGACAGTCCCTGAATGTGGGCTGCCTTCAGGAAGGGCACATTATCTTGGGGGAGGTCCCTTGGGAAACTCACAAGGAGGGACTCTCCTGTGAGCTGGGAACTGCCAGCACCCCTGGCAGCTGTGGGACTGAGTCTAGATGAACACTCGCAGCTACTGCACACAGCACCGCGTGGGCATGGTGGCAGTGACCAGAGCTTCTCCAGCATGGAGGCCACACGTGACCTTCTACCTGCACTTGGAACTGCGTGGGAAGAGCAAAAGCCAGCCTGCAGTGGAGTAAAAACCAGGGGTGGGCAGAAAGAGATTAAAGAGCAAGCAGAACCGTAAAAGCCACTTCAATGTCTTTTGACACAAAAGAAGAGCAGAGATATGCTGTGGTGGCTGGAGGGGGAGACAGGGTCAGGGAAGTGACAGGATTCGGTATCCCCAGGGTCCTGATCCGGGAAGTGGAGGAGTGACGATTAGAACCGCGGGGGCGACCTCTGGGAGATTCCTCCATCTGTTTCGCCTTACCATTTCATTTTATGTCACACTGCATTTGTGAGAACCTCCGAGAATACGGAACACTGATGGCATCAGCGGTCCTCCCGGCTGGTGCTTTATCTTAGGGGCATGCCTGCAGAGTGACCTCATTTTAAACGCCATCTTCAACAGAGTGAGGCTTAACAATAGACGTACATAGTAAATTATTGCATAGTCTCAATAGGTGTTTTTCTTAATGGAAGTTAAAATAGCTTTGAAAATGTGTCAGATCCTTTCCAGTGTCTGTCCAGGTGCTGTGGCCCACCTCCCTCCTGCCCCCATCACACGCCTGTGTACCAGTGTGGTGAAGAGCCAGGAGCCAGGAGCTGGGCTCCCTGGTGCCGTTTCAGCCCCACCGCAAGTTCTCTGTGTGGTGACAGGAGTGTAACGTATTGTCCTTCAGTGTTGAGCTTCTTATATTCAGAATTCAATAGTGACTGTGACTATGAAGACCCAAGCAGGACTGCAGTGAGAGGGCAAATGTGTTAGCACATGCGAGTCACGCAGCCAGGTATCTGGTGCAGTCAGTGCAGAATGTATTTGTGGTATCGCAATTTTATTATTGCTCTACTAATAGATTTCCTGGTATTGCATTTTTGGAATTAACACTACTAGGTCACAGCATCGTCTTGTTTGTTAATGTTGCAAATTTTGCAGCCCAAGTCAGACATAAGATTGATGCATCACGTTTGTAATTATTGCCCGTGTTTTATCTTTCCAGGATTTAGCAAGGTTGAGTCCTAGGGCAGTGCTGGTTGAAGAGTTGCATGGATGAACTTTTCATTTTTCTTAAACCATTTTTCTAAATAACCTTGGAAATGTTGTGTTCCTTATAGGTTACAAAGAACTCAGTTGTAATTCATCTAGTCCTGGTGCCTTTTTTAAAGAGTAAAATTTTAATAGCATTTCTAATCCTTTTGGGGTAATTTGCCTACTCAGATTTTCTGCTTCTTTCTGAGTAGTTTTGGTAGTTCGCATTTTGATTGGGAAATTTGCATTTTTAATTTTTAAAAAAAGTTTATTTATTTGCTACATGGATTTACACATTATTCATTTTTAATTCTTAAAACTCTTTTATATATGTGTTTAAGTTACCCATTTAATTTTGAATCATGAATATTTTATTTTTTATATTTTGTCCTTACTCAATTTCATAAGGCATTTATATAGTTCATGGATAGTTTCAAAGAACCAAATTTTTAAATGTGTTCTAAAATGTATATGTCTTTTCTTATGTAGTTTATTAGTTTCAGTTTTTACTTGAATGATTCTTCATCCAGAGTTGTTGATTTTTTTCTTGGTTCTTATTTCCTAAAGAGAGGCCTAATTTCCTTTAGATTCTGCCTTCCTTTCTACAGAACAATGCCGATAGAGATTCTGATTTTTTTCCTGACTACTGATTCCTGAGGCACATGGGTTTTGCTGTTGAGTTTTCTCCTTTGCATTGCTTCTCAGCCTGTAATTTCAGTTGTATTTGTCATCTTGTGTTTTTTTTCCCTTAGTTTCAAGTAATTAATAATTTGGGGTATCCTTTGTTATTACTTTTTTATAGACATGATTTTCAACACAGTGTGTAACAGTGTGTAGTCAATTACATCTCCATTTTGAAGTTACTAAGTTTTTTTTCTGTAATCATGTATATTATTGATTTCTGTAAATTTTTGTTAAACATATGTAAACTGTATAATATATACTCAAAGAACAAAGAGTAATGCATGCGATTATAAATATGCCTATGTTATGTACATGGTGTAATTACAGCTTCTAAAATATTACTATTGCGACTACAGCTTTTTTAAGTTGTGTGCCTGATAGATCTTCATCTTGGTTTTTAACGTTTAACTTTTTCTTAAATTCATTTTTTGCTACCAATGTGAAGATGAATTTTATTCTTAAAATAAGTTTGGTAGTCTCTGCTCAGTCACATATAGTATAAGGACAACTATATATAATTTATCTTTTCACCTTTCTGTATTTATTGCACTTTGTTATTTCCAAGTAAGTCATGTCCTTTACATGTAGGGTCTGCGCTGGTTGCTATGCACCTGTCTCTGTGCTACACCTTAGTTTAGAACACATGCTCTCCTTGCTACAGCCCACTGAGCTCCCCTTTCCTGAAATCTCTTGCTAGGTTCATTTGCTCTGCAACCGGAGCCCTTGCTCCAGTACTTCCTCCTGGTGAGATGTGTGACTGTAGGTTCTCTGAGCCTTTGCGTGTTCATAGATAAATTTCTTTCACACTCACAGCTAAATATCCTTGTGTTTTGATAGAATTATTAGGTGAAATCCTTCCTCTTGGCAGTCGCACAATGCTGTTTCACTGTCCTCTAATTCGGAGCTATGAGTGAGAAGTATCTTGCCTTTTTATTCTTACAAATTTTAATTTTCATAAAATCATTTCTATCTGAAATATCCTTTTTACATGTATACATTTGATCCATTTCATTTTTAGGATTTTTTGCCTTTTCTATAGGAGAGCTTGAAAGGTTTTTCTCTCAAAGATTCTAAGACAAAGAACATTGTCAGGTTTGGTTTGTTGGATGTGTCTGTTCTAAGGTTTGCCTTCCCGGGGAATTTAGGGATCAGACTCGAGCCTATGTTCATTTGGTACATTTCTAAATTTGTTAACTGTTTTATTAATACTTCTCCACCTATTGCTCTTTTGTTAAGCTGTTGGAACTAGTATCTGCAAATCAACCACATCCTCATTTTTTTAACTTTCCCTTCACTGTTCCATTTCTTTCTCTCTCCTGGTGTGAGATTCTTCCACGTGTCCTACCAATGACCTACTGAAGCGTTTAGTACTACGGTATGCAGTTGATCCTCATGATTCATGGTCTCTGCACTTGCAAATTTGCATACTTATCAGGATTTATTTAGATCTTCGAATCCAAAACTTGTGGTACTCTCACTGCCATTCCTGGACATGTGCTAGGGAGTCCCTGCACATATTCCCAGCTGAGGTCAAATAAAGTGGGGCCCCGCTAGCTTGTTTCAGCTTCATCTGTAAATAAGTGTCTTTTGCACGCTCTATTTAGCACCACGGTTTGCACATTTTTGTGCTTCTGGGGTAATTTTGCTGTTTAAAACATTCACAAGCAGAGTGTTGAAGTGCCACCCAATGTCCCTAAGCACAGGAAGGCAATGATGTGCCTTGTGGAGAAAGTATTTGTGTTTTAGGAGCTTTGCTCAGGCATGAATTATAGCACTGCTGGCAGTAAGTTCATTAATGAATACACAAAATACTAAGTAAGCTGTCTTCAAAGGGAAACACACATAGAACATGTTGATGACTTGATAAAAGAATTGTGACCAGAGGCTCCCAGGAACCTACCCTTAATGCCTCCTAGAAGCAGAGTGCGGTATTTGTTCTTATCTTCTTTATAAAAAACCACCACTGATAATCGACTATATCTGGTCCTCTGAAGTCTTCTCATGAGGCCATGCAGTCTTAAGTATTATCATCTTGTTTGTTTGCCTGTTTAAGTTGCCTGCCTTCTCTGGCATCGTTTCACTATTAGGTGGCCCTTTACAAGCATCTGCTCATGTTTCCTTTCTCCAGCTGTTAAGTCCTTCTTGAATGGATCACCGTTTTTTATTATCCATTCAGTGGGACTCAAGTTCAGCTATCGGTATCTTAGCTTTGACCCCTGAAGATGAGCGGCTTGGTGTTGTCCTCCCTACAGGCCAATAATCCATCAGAGTCAGCTGAAGAGAGCACTCTGCCTACCTCTCCAGCTCTCACGAAACTGCTCTGAGACCTGAAGATCAACACATCTTTCTAGGAGTGCACTTTTCAGCCCCCAAACTTCTGGGGGTTCTAGATCTGCACACATCATACCCTCCCCAGTTCTTTCATGTTCTGCTCCTAAACTCAGGTGTCTGTTCATTGTTCGCCGGGCTCTCATCTGACCTGATGGAGAGGAGATCCCTCTGCATCATTTTCTGTTGAGATTCCTAGAATTCCCAACGACCCTCACCAGGCCTCACATGCCTACTGACAAGTCCATGGAGGCAGTTGGTGTAGGGGAGCCGAGAAGAGGCTGCAGATGTGTCAGAAAGATCCCATCTTCCCAAAATGCCATTCTGAAGTATAAAGATACCACCATATTAGATGAACATTGTCGGTCTCCCCAAATAGATCACTTGGAAGAGTTGAGCTTGAATTTAGTGCCACCAAACCCTGATATGCCAGACGTTGTCACAGGAGACTTCCCTCTTTTGGTGGCTGTTGTTTCTCACGGTGCTGCTCCTAATGCTGTGGGCAGATTGGTTTATCTTCTTTGTATTTATCAGCAAGTTGTTTGCATCCCATAGAAGCAGCTGAACTCTGTAGTTCTGAGTATTGAAAGGGAGGAATTTCTATAAATGCCATATGTTTTACCAACACTGCTTCAGATGAGGCTCACCCAAGAGATTTTGACATTGCACTTGTGATAACACTTCTATTATTGTACAGTCTATTATTCTCAGAATGAAGAAAATGAAGACACATTTTCTGGCCCACTAATTCTTATTAGCTCACCAAAAATCAATAGACGTTCTGATGCTACATATACTTCCTATTCAGGGTAATCCATTTCCAGAAGCTTCCACTAACAGTTTTTATGTCCATTTGGGTGTGTATTAAATTGATGCCAAGGTGGGCACACTTTATCACCCGCTTCTTGGTATGTTTCCAAGATACTTGTTTTTATTCATGAAGGACTTTTTAAAATGTTTGTTTCATTTAAACATGGTGCTTATAACTCATTATGTTTGTAAATTCTCCTGCAATTGACTGCATTTGGCCCTTAGTTCAGTATCAAGTACCTTTTAACTCGGCTATGCTGAATGTGAATGTCAGAAGCATCATTGCATACAGGCTAAAGCTGATTTTTTAAAATATTCATGATTCCATTGAAGTGTACTCAGTATGGTATTTGATAGCATGGGGAGAGCACTGGGCTTAGAGGTAAAAGGACTGACTTTAAATCTCTTTCTGGCTGACTTAGGGTTTGCTCCTTCTTTACCTGTGTGAATCTGAGTGTGGTTTTCCCCTCTGTGAACTCTGACCTTCTTACCTTAAGACAGGTGAGAATAGCAGCCTTCCAGGATTCTCACACTGAAGTCGGTGTGGAAGTGGCTCCTAATAGCTAGCCAAGGAGATGCTGGCTGAGCTTGAAGTCAGGAGGAAATCTCCCGGACACCCAGGGAGTACTGTGAGCACCATTTTCAAGGAGACAGTGTAACCCACCTAAGATAAGAAAATACTTTGAATCCTTTACAGAAGCCCAGTTTACAAAGTATTCATTTACATCAGCATTTCTATTCATTAAATTATGTCTGGTTTACCTCTGTTTCAGAAAGATTTTTTAGGCCATTTCCCTATTTTCCATAGCTACATTTACTCTGAATTATATAATTTTAAAATGATCCTAGAATTCAGACTTGTTGTTAAATTAGATTTCTCTTGGTTTCAAATTGTATTAAATCTTTTTGAATTCCTGTTTTTGAAAACCACGGGGAGAAATCACGTGAGAATCAAAAACCTGGGGAAAATACTGGCAATGAGATACGATCAACGAAAGGAAAAGGAAAAGGAAATAATTAACTACATAGTTGTGTATCTTTTCAAGTATGTACAACTGGCAAGTGCTGAACGTTTTTCAGACTGCAAGGGCACGAGCTGCCACAGATGGCACGCCCAACACCATAAGTGACAAGGGTCTCAGGAGGGGCTATCTGTAGAGGCATGGTAGAGTTGGGAAACCTGCCAGGATGGGAAGCATCCTGTGCAGCAGCAGGGGTCTCTCTCCCCAGCAAGACCACCAAGGACAGGGGGATCAGAGTCTCTGGAAGTAGCTGAGGGAGGAGCTTTCCACAAAACTGGTGGCTGCAGGCAGAGAATCACAGTCTCCTGTGACCTGAACTTCAGCCTGCCTTGCAAAGGGGAATCTCTTACCTACTTTCTGATGCTTTATATAGGTGGCCACCATTTCACAGAATCTAACAAGATACCCGAGAACAAGAAAGCCTGTGTGAAGCTCTCCCTGGGGACACAAATCAGAGCAGAAGGAGCAGGGGGTGGCAAGTACAAGGTAAAGCCTTGCCTAGCACACTAGGAGATTGGAGGTGGTAAACAGGAATGGCTCGTGAAGACAAATGTCTGAGATTGCTGAGCTGCCAATGTGTGACAGAATGACAGTATTCAGTGTGGGGAACAGGTGCTCTAATATATGGCTGGTGGAAGAATGAAGCAACCCATCTTTTATGGAAAGCAATCTGGCAGTATGTAAAAGATATCCAAAAGTTTGCATTTCCCTAATTTAAATTTGTTCTGGAGAAATTGATCCTTAAAGAAAAAATAGGACCATGGCTTAAGAAATTGGACAATTTAAAGAACTTGACTAGACAGGAAAGTTTATCACATCAACCATTATAATAACAAAATTTGGAAGAGAGCTAAACCTAGAGTATGGGGATTGATGAAATAAATGGCTATATCTGTGTATAGATGTGCGTATACGCATACATATATATTTTAATAGTAACATGCCATTGCCAATGTTAAGGAAATTATCACAAATCATCATCAACTGTCATCACAAAGATTTACAAAGAATATTGTTAAGTATGAAAATTAAATTGAGAAGGTATTTCTAGCTTTTAGATCAGTTAGAATTGGAGTTAAAGGGGTCTCTCAAGTTTGCATGTTGGAAAGAGAAGCAGGGTCTCGCCAGGCTGAGCAGTAACCATTGGGCCACGAGCTTTCCACTGTCCCCGAGAGCCATTTCCTCTGCAGGCTTTGGAAGCTGTCTTTAGAAACAGGCCATGTTAAGACTGCCTGCAAGTCAGACTAGGACCTCTTAGCAGGGAGGGTCGAGGGGTGCTCTTGGCATCCTCTTCTATCTTTTGGTCTGTTATTTTTTTTTTAAATACTGTTTTCGTTGTTGATGGATCTTTATTTATTTATTTATATGCGGTGCTGAGAATTGAACCCAGTGCCTCATGCATGCTAGGCAAGCGCTCTGTTACTTTTTGACCTATCTCAGGCTCTGACGAAGTTCTGGAAGCCTGAAGATTCCTTCATCCAGAAATCACATGAGAAGCAAGGAGCATGGAGGAGGAGAAGGAGGAGGAAAAGGAGGAAGGAAACAGGAAGAGGAAGAAAGACTAAGAGAAGAGGGAAACTGTCCAGCGGGAAGAGCACCTGAGTACCCACTGTGCACAGCCCTGGCTCAGGGCTGACCACTCCAGGACAGGACTCCATGCGGCTTCTTGGGCCAGGGCAACTCATAAAGAAGGCTGATCCCCTGTGCTGGCGTGTTAGGGCTGCTGGAACAAAGTGCTGTGCCCAGAACTCGGGAAGACTTTGAAGACAAGGCAAACACGTGTTGCCTCGCAGCTCTGAGGGCTGGAAGTCGAGTTAAGGTGTGGGCAGGGTTGGTTCCCATGCCTCTCTCTGAGCTTCTGTGCTTTACTGACCATCTCTGGCAGTTCTGGACTGCAGGAAGGAGCCCCTCCCCACCGACTCCACTGCCGTCATCTTCCCATGGCTTTCTCCCTGTGTCTGTGTCCAAATTCCCCCCTTCTTACCTGGGCACCAGTCATGCTGGACTAGGGTCTGCTCTCATGAACCCATCTTAGCTTGGCGACCTCTGTAAAGACGTCTCCCTATAAGGTCACCTTCTGAGGTACTAGGAGTTAGACTTCAAGGCATGAATCGGGGTGTAATTCAACTCATCATCAGGAATGGGGGTCATGAGCGGGAACACTGTACAGGTTGCTTTAGAAAGGCCCCTCTGAGGGGATGCTGTCCATGCTGGCCCCAAGGGAGGAAATCCAGTCAGTTTTGGAAAGAGGCAGTCAGCCAGGAGGCAGAGCATCTGTGAAGGAGGTGAGTCAGGGAATTTGAGGAAAGGTGGGTTGCTCGGCCATGGCGGACACAGGGCAAATGTGGCAAAGATGAGATTCCAGAGGTGGCCATGGGCCAGACCATTCTGCCCTTCCCTTCTGAGGCCAGAGTGAGAAGTTTGTCTCATCTTCAAAGTGCAGTGGGACCTCCAATGTGGAGGCTCAGAAGCCTCACCCGGCTACCTCGGTCACCCTGCAGCCCTCAGCCTGGCACCTGGCCGTGCCTCAGACCCTGTCCTCCAGCAGCACAGCCTCCACATGTCGCTCCATTGCGTGCTCCTGTGGCTCCGGGTCCTTCACCTCTGTGAAGGCCAGGTGGAACCTCATCCATCCTCAGTCATCTCTCCAGCACCTTGCTTCTTTACTGACCTACAGGCGCCTCTAGGGGTTTGTGCTAATTAAATTAAAAGGCATCACCAAACTTTCAATCTGGTCCTACTAAGCCTTTCTGGCTCTCAGCCTCCATTTCCCAAGTTATTAAACGAGGCTTTTGCAGTGATCAGGAAATCCGATCTGGATTCAGGTGGTTTGATGGACTCCCCAACTCTGCCATTCATGCCGTATGTAATATGGGAATGTTGGTCCATCCCCCGTTCCTCAGCTGAGGACACCAATAGTTGTTAATTCATAAGGTTTTTGAGGAGGTTAAATGAATCCATACACACAGATCATTCAGACGGTGTCCTATGTATATAGCATCAGCAATCATCATCATCATCATCAATGCTATTTTATTAAAAGTTGGTGACTAGACTCACCCAAATTGTGCATGTTCATAAATGACCAAGATGGCTACTTTTGGGGGGGAGGGTACTGTGGATTAAACTCAGGGGTACTCAACCATTGAGCCACACCTTTAGCCCTATTTTGTGTTTTATTTAGAGACAGGGTCTCACTGAGTTGCTTAGTGCCTCGCTGTTACTGAGGCTGACTTTGAACTCACAAGTCTCCTGTCTCAGCCTCCCAAAGTGCTGGGATCACAGGCGTGTGCCACCGCACCTGGCCTAAGATGGCTACTTTATGAGATACAACTTAAAACTGTACAGACCACGTGGTATGGAACATTCTCCTTGTCTGTCCACACCTCCTATCCACAGACCCTGTCCCCTCCGAGTGGGAGGTACCGCTGTGTCAAGATCCCCAGGGCTCCTCACTTCCACGGTGGGTCTCCTGGGGAGGTGGTGCTCTCAGCGGCAGGCAGGAGGCCTTTCCCTGCAGCTGCTGTGGCAGCTCCTCCATTATTTTCCAGTGGAATTGGTCATGGAAAGCCATCCTTAGAAGAATATTCCCTATCCTGTTTTAAAGTAGATACTGACTGTGAAAATGGGAGGCATACAGTTTAAAAAATTAAACATTAATTTTAAAACACAACAAAAAGGAAGCAAAGCTGATAATCCACATGTTCAATAAACACGCCCCGAGGACCTAAGGCATGATAAGCATGGAATTTGGAGGTCGAAGCCCCCATCCAGGAGCAACTGTCAGTCTCTGTGCAACTCATTGTCCAGGTTTATTTATCTCACTTTGCTTGTCTGTCTCTCTCTCCCCTGCTTCATTCAACACATGATTTGAAGTGGATTAGTACTTATCTTCTTCAGCCTCAGAACCCGCCCGTGAGGAGTGTGCTGTTATTATCCATTTTGCATTTGAGACAACAAAATCCACCTGGAGATTAACTTTCATTTTTCACTTCTTATTAAAAAATTTAGAAAATTTTGAGCCAGACACTGCATAATTTTGATAAATTTCATATCAAAAGCCCTCATGTCTATTTCTGACCTCTATCCAAAATTCACACCCTGAAACAGCTAGAATATAAATCTCGATGGAGCTCTGCCTATTTGGCTGGTCCTTATTTCCAGGATCCCATTATCAACCCTCGTGTGACTTGACAGATTTGAGTAATAGGAAGTCCTGTCCAAAAGGATGGAAATGGTATTAGGGAGGCTCTCTCTCATTCCCACTTCCGTCAAAACTTGATGATTGCAGGTATCATTTCTGAGCCCTGGACACTGATCCAGCTGGGAACAACAGATGAATTTGTAAAACCATAAGTGAAAACTGGAGGGCGTTGTGTTTGAAACAAGGCCCCAGAAGAGGTGAACAGCAGATTCCAATTTATGCAGAGAGCCAATTTGGTAGGACGTGTGAAATTGCATTTCCATCTTTCATCTTCATGCATTGAAAGAGCCCACCCAGCCCTGCAGACTCTGTTTGTCACACATAGGCCACAGAGGACACGCGCCCCCTCCCCTTCTCACTGAGGACTTCACCAGGAGCTGCACTTGGAGGCCCAGGATCATCTGTGGACCACATCAGGCTTATTCTTAGCAGAAACTACACATGATTTGATGGGCTCTACTCTGGGAAGAAAATTCAGGGACCACCCATGAGAGGAGATGCCATGACCAAGAAGAACCCTGGGCATGTGGAAGAGCTTCCAGAAGCCTTCCATGAGGGCACTATTGGGACTTTAGAAGGTGCTATTTTTAAAATCATAGTTGCAAAAAGGTGCTGATTCTATTTAGATTCAGTCCCTTCTGTACTTTATGTTGTTTCTGAGAAAATTCAGCCATTTCTTTGAGTCTAGTTCCTTTTTAAAATTTACTTCACTTAACCCAACATTAAATTGATCAGGATCTCTATCCTTAAGTATTAATATGTTTTCCTTAATTCCTGTGGAATAAATTCCAAAGCATTAAGGAGCTATGGATATTTTTGACTTTTAGTGATATTGATATAAAGTCAGCCCATATTATCGCCTTTGATTACAGGAATAGGAAAATAAGTGTGGGACAAGAAATTGGCTACATTGTCAATGATATAAAGCACATTTAGCAGATTCATTTATTTTCTGCAGGACACTTGTGTTCCAAAGGGTTCTGAGAATTCACACTGCCACTAGCAGTGATTGAGGTATCTCTTCCCTGCACCACCATTGCAGAGGAGTGTGCTGAATTTAATTTTTGTTATCCTAAAGGGCAGGGTTGTTAACCACTGGCAGTGTCCTGTGAACACTATATGCATTCTTGAAAAAGTGAAAAATATTTTTATCCTCCATAAGAAGATCTTTTACTGTTCACTCCTTGTCTGAGTCACCAAGACCCTTTCCTGGATCCCAGCAAGTTAAGGATGAATACCTATGGTAAAGAACTCCCAGAAACTCTCTATATACTATACTAATTAGACAGTCATAAATATCACTTTTGCCACTAGATAAGAAGTGATTATATCATCATTACCTTAGTTTAGGTTTGCTGGACTTAAAATAGTAATTTAGTAAGCAATGCAATTACAATAAAATAACAAGTATCTACCAATATACATCAATGTATAGATACAGAGAATATATTCAGATGCATTAAACATATAGTTATTGTTGTCTTATTTTTTTCCCCCCTGTGGAATTGCTATTTGAAATTTCCAACAGTTAACTCTGTCCAGTTCACAAGTCATAGTTGAGGATGTCTTTATTTTAGGAAAGATTACTTGGATGTAAAATCTGCAAAAGGATGGTATTGATTTTTTATTTGCTTGTTTTTGTTTCTGATTTTGGAATAACTGCTTTTCTTCACATAACCATTAATGAAAGGAAATTGAACTTTGCAAAGATGGTGCTGGTAGTCAAACTCATGGCAGGTCCGGGGGGCCTCATGAAGAAATGCACCTGGGATTTTCCTGTTTAAGATTCCATGTCATGGGCCATCTGGTGTGGTTGGATGGTGTGGACCAGGATCAGCACAAGGGCCACCAAGGATAACCTTACAGAGAACAGGAGGACACCTAGAGGTAGGGTCTGGGCTCTACAGCAGGAACTGCTTTATCAGGGAGAACACACTTGCTATATACATTCTAGCTGAGTCAGACATCCCTGACCCAATTGTCCTCCAGTGTCCCAGAGCATCCAAGGAGCAAAGGAGAGGGAGAAATGTGATTAAATCTATAACACTGGAAGCTTGTGCTGCATATGCCTGCATATGCTCCAGGTGTCCCCAGATCCATTCGGCACCCTTTCCTGCCCTTCCATCTTCCCAGGCAAGCTGCCCTTCAGGATAAGCAGAACCAAGCTTCCTGCCCTCCTGACCTCTGGTTGAGCAGTTGGGGGCTTCCAGCAGGGTGGAGGGGAAAGAGAGAGAGAGTGGAGAGGGCTCCTTCCCTGGCTCCTCTCTGCCACCATGTGGATCTGGGCAGCTGTATCCCTGTGTGATCCCCTTCCTGAAGGGTGTATGGCTCTCACTCCTCTAGTGCGGGGTGCTAATATTTCCCGTGATCGCTAGTCCCTGCATGCTTCACTAAGCCTTGCTGATTCCTTGGACACCAATCCTTGTTAATTCCCGAAAAATTGTCCCTTGGTTAAGCTTTCTTTGGAGTGGGGTGGCCATGAGAGAGTGGCGGCCACGAGAGAGTGGTCACTGAGATGCTCCTGTCCTGCGTAGGTTGCTGCAGGACCAGTGGGGGGGAGGGGGTGTTTGCACTGCCACAGTCCCCTCAAGATGAAGAAGGAATACCTGTTTTTCAGTGGGGGACCCTGACGTCAGCAGTGCAGTAAAGCACTGGCTCAGGGGATGGGGAAGATGTTCCAGGTTTGACCATAAAGAGCATATTGCTGGAAGGACTGACCTGGGTTGATCATGGAAAGCCCAGGATCTTGGATCTGTCATGCAGTAGGTGACAACCACAGAAGACAAAATTAGGGCTTCTTCAATGATAGAAAAAAATGGACTGTAATGTCAGACACTTAACATAGTCAAACGTGCCTTTCTTGGCAGGGCCTTGTGCTGAAGCATGCCTGCAGAGGCTGTGTGGTCCATCAGTCCTTTGTCAAGACAGATCCATGCATATGTCTTTAACTTATTTTTCCTTGGATCACTTTTGGGAAATTCGGGATTTCCCATTTGTTCTCGTCCTTGCTACCTTTAAATGGCCCACACCATTTAATGCCTGAACTTCCTTCTCTTCATTTCTTTTGCTTTTTATTGCTCCCCTCCATTTCAATAGGAACTCTGCCAAGAGCTAAAAGGAATAGATAAGAGTGCACACTTCCTGTACTCTAGACAGGAAGGAGTTTAATATTTGTTTAATACTATCTGTGTAGTTGAGCACTTTACGTACACCCTCCTAAATATTCTTCCCAACTAGACAAAGCAAGTCAAATCATTTCTGATTTTAAGATGAGAAAATGAGGATAAGAGAAGGAACTGGAGTGCCAACTTGCACAGCAGGTGCAACAGGCAGAGGACACAGCCATGCGCTTCTCTCCTGCCTCCCCTTTGAGATAGGGTTGCCAGATGCTCACCTGAGCCCAGCCATGGGTGGCAGAATTGACAGATTGCTAAGAACACTGAGGAGGATGACTGGCAGAACCCACCCTCCCAAGAGCGCTGGAAACTACTTACTGTAAACCTGGGCACTGGGGTGGCTGCAGAAGTCCTTCCATGGGGAATTTGGTGGTGTGGACACTGTTGGACCCTTGGTAGTTGCTCAGTTTGTTACATTAATGGCTTCTAACAACTGCAGCCTAAAGCCAAGTGCTCTACAGAAGGTCTTCAAAGGGACTTTCCCTATCATCAATGTGTCACTGTGGATGCTTGTTAGTAAGATCATAAAACATATGCTCAAGGACCTTATGGTTCTCTGAAGAAAGCCAATCTATGGAACCAAGGTGTGATTATGGCCAATCACTGTCTTATCAGGCAACATAAATTGGAGGCTATTTTCCCAAGTGCAGCTCTTGACAACTCAGTTTAGGCACCTGTCTCTGTTTTATTGCCTTATAAATCTTTAATATTATACTAGTTGGCAGAACAAAGCTACCATTTGGAAAGCCTAGTAAGTTAAAAAACAATAGCCCCACAGACCCTGCCAATTCTAATTTCTTTAATGTTTAGGGTCATTAAGTGGAAGAAAGATACCGCTATGAAGTCATTATACTTCCAACATTTGGGCCCAGATAGCAGCTGTTCTTGGCAGTTAAAGATCCACTTTCCAAAGGCACCAAGAGGCAGCTCTATACTGAAGGGTGGGGTTTAATGAATTGTCATAGCAACGGTGCAAAATGGGCCCAGGAACATGCTGCCTCCATGCTGCTGTCTTTCCTTGTTAATCCAGAGGTGCTGATTTCCTTCACAACTGTCTACTTTGGACTGGGCTCCCTCCTAGTTTCTGAGCAGGCGGCACAAGCAAGTGAGCCTGGAGCTTGCTCTCTTAGGAAACAAGGAGTCCTTTTGTGTGTGCCAAAATAAGTATATGATTATAACCATGTTAACGCTGTCAGGAGAAGTGTGGGGCGTATGAGGCGACCTACCCGAGATTTGAATCTGCCAATTAGGGTCATGGAAAAATGCAAGCCTGGTGTTAACATGCGTCTCAATTTCTCAAGAGAGGCCTGGTTAACAGATTTTTATACAAAACTGCCACATTAAAATATCAAAAAGTTTAAGATGTTTGGAAGACCACAAAACTAGTCATAGTCCAGCTATGCTTTATCTTCTCCTTTTGATGACCATTGCCTTAAAATCTAGGAGGATGTCACCAGAAAGGGTGGTCAGCTAAGAGACGGGTGGTTGCGTGTGTGTCCCCTGCAGAGGAAGGGGAAATGATTCTGAAGCTTTGGAGGAACTTCAGCACAAGGCAGAACCTTATGGTGGTGACTTTGAATTATTCTGACATTATTACTCGCCTCAAAGAGGGACAGAGTAACAGTAGTTCCATGTTTGGGCTTTGGTGTCAGACAAACTGAGTCTTAGATGAGTTTGGAGAGCTCTCTAATCTTCTAACCTTTAGAGTCAAGCTGGTCATGGATCTGTCTCATAGGCTTATCAGGAGGACTACATGGGATCATGTAGATGGGGTGCCAGTTACAACACTTGACATCCAGCAAGGCCTCAACAAATGTTCATCACCTAATTATCACCGATGATTCAGAGGAGTTAGGTAACTTACCAATATCACAATTTGTATGTGGAAGAATCAGTGTTTGAGCACAGGTCTGCCGGTTTGCTTCTCAAGTTGGTTTGCTTCTCACTGGCTCCCTGTTTGGAACACCAGAACCTGCCATATCATGTAGTGAACATCAGGCAACATCCTAGTGGCTGGCAGCAGAGACTCCCTGCTGTCCCTAGCTCCCTGGCTCCCTGATCATGCTCATGAGGAGGAGGGTCTTAGCATCCACCAAGCTTGCAGTCATTCCAGGGGAGCCCTTCTTCTGACAGTAGCGACATCATAGCTTTCCTTGTGTTCTATGTGTTAATGAGCTTCTGGACTCCTTGAAGGCCAGGGTCCAGGCTTTACTTGGGCAGCCTTCCTCACAGGGCCTAACAAGAGCTGACCACTTGACACTCATATGCATATTTACACTCAAAATCCAAAAAGTTCTGAAAACAACAATTTAAAGAATTTATTTGACAGCAAGACTCAACCTGACCTTAAGTAATTTAGGGGGAGAACTTGACTTGTATCACTGAGAGGCTACATGAGGTCTTCACTAATTCCAGGTAGAGTATTCATATGTGTTGTGTAGAAGTATAATAAAGTTGATTAGGAGTCTCAGTCAGAAATTGCCAACCACGTTATATGTGTGAACCTGGGGTATGCCACAAGCCGGATGTCTACCATAAAGCAGAGGGAATTAAACTTCAGGGCTTTGGAGCCTGATAACTCTACATCATGTTCAACCTAATTAGAATAAGTTATACCCCATGTATGTATAATATGTTAAATACATTCTACTGTCTGTGTATCTAAACAATTGCAATCTTTCACTTGAAGGAGCTCCCTAAATTGCATAAGCCTAAAGCCTCACCAAGGGATGATCAGCCCTTGTATATCACATTAACTTTGTAAAATTTGAATCCAAAGCACATCTCACCTTGACCATTATGGATTTGTGCAATTCAGCAAAGAAGAGGAAGGTAGCAAGACATGGAAGGGAAGACAGGAGGGAGGGAGGTTAATAAGGTAGATAAATCACATTGATAGGAAAACACTGTCATGGACAGACTTTCAAATTCAGTGGCTGAAAATACAACCCTGAGGAGCTTACAATTTGTTCAGTTGTCCATCCAAGGTTCAGTGTCCAAGTCAGGGCAGCTCTGCTCCACTAGGTCATCGAGGGCCCCAGGCTGCGGCTATTAGCCTGTGGCCTCAGGGTTGCTCTCTCAGCATCCTGCCAGGCATGGGAAAGAGGAAAAGCCAGAGGTGTGATAGCAGAACTGTGTCTTTTGTGTGTGTGTGTTTTGTTTTAATTTTTCCCAAGGGTAAGTTTACAAGTGTTGCCATCCATTTCTGCTTATGTTTCCCTGGCTACTCTCACTCAATTTTGTGCTCACCTCCTGTGAGGGACAGGTAGCATGGCTCTGCCTTGAGGAGAATAGACTTTGTCACATCAATTCCTTCTCTAAATGGAGCGTCATAGACAATGCACAATCTACTGCTTCCCACAGTGTGAGAATCCAGGCAAGCACTTTGCTTTCTCTCATCCTAGGTCTCTGTTCAACAGCCCAAAGCACCAGATCATATAAAAATAGAACAAGACGGCAAGAATTCAATTATGTCATGCTCAGAATGTTCTTTGAGTTTGTACTGGCCTGTGAGGATGGTTTCTTTCCTTATTCAATGCCTTCCCAATCTTAAATCTTTAATTAAATAAATGAGTGAAATGGATGAGGTCTTGCCTCTCCTTCTAGCCCAGGTGTGCAGCATGGGAGAAGGTGGAGTCTGGTTCCAGCAATGACACAATAGGAATGATTGCATCACACATGTGACTGACCCTTCAGCTAAGCAACACAGCACGAGGTCATTTTGATCTTTGCTACAGCCCCCCAGGATAGGTACACAATCCATTTGGTAGATGAAGAACCTGGGCCTCAAAAGGGTACTATGGCTAGACTGGAATTATGTGGTAAGTACTCAAAGTTCTTCCCAGGCTTTCTGACTCTATGAACAGCATCCTTTCTGTATCATCACATGCCCTTGTGTTTTGGGCCCAATAAAAAAAGAAAACAACAGCATCAAGATTCAGGAGCCTCCTCACATTGTTGTTAGCATCCAACATGGTCATCAGTGACAGGACCAGAGCATCTGGAAGGAAGAGAATATTTCAGGCAGGCTTGAGCCCAGAATTGAGACAAATACACTTTTTTTGACGTTTGTGATGCCAGGTTCCATATCAGGTGAACATAATAGAGCAGATATTGGAATCTATGGCCCACAGTCCAAGTCTGCTCCTCTATTTGTATAAATAAAGCCTGTTTTCAGTGGTTCATTTACTTGTTTTCTCCAACTGCTTTTGCAATATGGCAGCTCAGTTGAGTAGCTACAACAGGGTCTGTATGGCCCACAAAGCCTAAAGTATTTATGATCATGCCCAGTACAAAAAGAAAGAAAGAAAGAAAGAAAGAAAGAAAGAAAGAAAGAAAGAAAGAAAGAAAGAAAGAAAGAAACAAAGAAACAAAGAAACAAAGAAAGAAATGAATGAATAGATAGATAGAGAAAAAAGTTGCTGACCCCTCGAAAGAACATTGGCTAGTGTGGGAAACAGAGGAACAAAAAGCAATAACTCAAGAAAGAGCCTCATGATAGAAATATGGACGACCCAGAATGGAGCAGAGGAGGGAAGGCCGGTCAGAGGCATTTGTCTCTGTAGGAGAAAAGATGACAGCCACCTGCCTGATAGGGGAAAAAAGGACTTCTGAGTTGTAGAGCGAAGGATTACTTACAGCTTGAAAAGCAGTGGGCGGGCATTCTGTGCACACAGAGCAGCTCACGCAGAAATGCCCAGCAGGACCCACGTTCCTCCCCTGGGAAGAGCATCCTAGAGAAGAGGAAGAAAGTCGGGGAGACTGAGGTCTCCTGGGTGCTAACAGACAGCTGCTGGGTGGTACACAGTCAGTCCTGGAGACAAACCTGTCAGGCAAGGCTTGTTACCATTTTACAGATGAGGAAACTAAAACTAAAAGGTGATGTAATCACCCTGATTTTCAGAATAAGGGGTGATGGGCTAAGTTCGGTCCCAAACTCCTGAAGTTTCTGTCTGGCCCTCTGATATTCTGCCAGGAAGAGCATGTCTGCCCTGGACTAGCCTTGTCTGGCCTCCAGCGGTTGGCCACCATGCCTGGCCACCCATGTGCCAGGGAGCATATGACAGAGGGGCTGTGGCAGCAGGTGGGGGGACTCTGCAGGCAATGCCAGCCTCTGCAGCAGCTGCCATGGCCAGAGCCAACCTGCAGCTGGGGCTGGCTGTCTTTTGGGTGGGAAGAAGCCCAGATGGCTGCCAGCAGGCACCAGTCACCGTTCACCATGGTGAAGCAGCCAGAGCCACAAATTCAAGGCGAGCTCTCTCCTGGGCAGCTCCTGGGCTCCCCTCTCACCCTCTCTCAGCACGCAGCGCTGCATTGGAAGGCGGCAGTCGGCCCAGCCTCCAGCAGTGGTGGGAATTACGCAGCAGGCGTGATTATACCCACTTCACCTTCACACTCTGGATGCAGCAGCAGGCTCAGGAGCGCTCTGTGCCTTGTTTCCATATTAATGCCTATTTAAAGGGCCGTGGAGGGAGCTGGCATCTAAGGCATCAGACAAAGGCGATGAGACTACTTTTGAGAACTTTAACTTATCAAAGTTCTGAAAGGAGTTCAACTCATGGTCTGGTTGATACAGAGAGTCATCTCTTCTTTTTCTGGAACAAAGAAAAAAAGATTCATCAGGCAACTTGACAAGAAAAGTCTTGTTTGGTGGTTATGACTTCACTGTGGGGAAATATCCATAGCACAACTGCCCTCTGTGGCATCGTTCAGCACACTCGTACCACCACAGTCTCCAGAGCGCTTCTCGCCTTCCCAGCCTGGAATTCTCCACCTATCAAACAGTGCCTCGTTCTCCCTTCTCCTCGGCTCCTGGCAAGCTCCAGCTACTCTCAGTTTCCGTGAATTTGACTGATGTAGGCAACACGGATGAATGGAATTTGTCTCCCTGTGTCTGGTTTATTTCATGTCCCCAGGGTTGACTCATGTTGGAGCAGATGTTAGAGTCTCCTTCCTTTTTAAAACCAAATAATATCCATGGTATGTATAAATCAGTATCTTTATCCACTCATCTGTGGATAGACCCTTGGTTTGCTTCCAACTTTTGGTCATTGCAAATAATGCAGCTGTGACCCCAACACTGGTTCCATCCCTGCTTCCATTCTCCTGAGTCCACACCAGAAGCGGAATTGCTGGAGCCCGTGTGATTTCCATTCTGATTTTGTGCAGAGCCTTTGACGCATTTCCAGGCAGGCTGCCCCAGTTTACTCTCCCATTGGCACCAGGTGAGGCTCTAATTTCTCCACATCCTCCCTGAACTTATTTTCTGTTTTGTTTTGTTTTGTTTTGTTTGTTTTTGGTTAATTACCACACTAATGGGTATGAAGTGACACCTCATGGCTTTGATATTCATCTTCCTAATGATTGGTCATGCTGGATATAATCCTGTGTGCTTTTTGGCCATTTGTACATCTTATTCACAGAAACGTCTGTTCAAGTCTTTGTCTATTTTCAGATTGGAGTGTGTGGTGGTGTGTGTGGGTGTGTGTGTGTGTATGTATGTGCAGTGTACGTGATATTCTGGGTTTTCTGAAGATAAGATCATGCCTTCTGCAAATAAAATAATAGTGTGTCTTCCTTTCTACTTAGGAGCCTTTTACATCTTTTTCTTGCCTAATTTTGCTGTGTTAAGCCTTCTAATGCTATTTTGAATACAAATGGTACAAGAAGGCATCCTTGCCTTGTTCCCAATCTGACAGGAAAAGCTTTCAGTCTTTGAAAAATATGTTACTTCTGTTTTGCATTGTATGGCTTTTGCTGTGTTGGGGTAGTTTCCTTCAGTCCTGGACTGTTGGCTACTTTTATAGGACAGGGTGTTGACTGTTGAGAAATGCTTCCACATTCATTGAAATGATCTCTTCTTCTCCTTCATTCTGCTAATGTAGTACATATCATATTGACAGATGTATATATGTTCAACTGATTATTTTTAACCAATGCAAATGTATGCAGGTAAACCACAAGGATACTGCCACCTTTTAACAACATTAAATACAATTTTAGGCAACCCAGTACAGGCTTTATGATTTGAAATAAGTGATTGCTGAAGTGCTTCTGCAAAATGCCTGTTATAGTGGTTTATGTGACAGAGGATGAGGTAATGAAACCAAACTCAATACAGACGCAAGCCATGTCCAGCCTAGAGCATTATATAATGCAAATAATGTATAGGATTCTTAGTATATCCTCTCCATTTTAAAATACAGCCTCATGAACCATAATACAATTCAGGTTTAATCTGAATAATTGAACAATCTCTTGAACATTAGTAGTTCAACTAACAGGAAGATAATTTGAAATGACTTCAATGTTGCTCTGATGTCACTCTGGGTGGTAGACTAAGCCTGCAGTATACTCACCTCTTCTCTCAGGACTCAGTGATAGGGAAATGCAGGGTTTGGGGCAAGAATGAAAAGGAAACTCCTTTGTGGCAGAGGGTCCTTGGTGTTTCTGGAAGATGTGGCAGTTCAGGGAAAGCCCCTGGTTTGGTGCAATCTTGGTGAATGGTATCCCCTCACCCCAAAACTCAAATGTGGAAGCTCTAACCTCCATATGCTGCACTTGGAGACAGGGCCATTTGGAAGGTAAGAGCAAGTAGAATTACAAGTCCTATAAGAAGAGGTATAGACGTGAGACTCTCTCCCTCTCTCCTCTCCCATAGAAGAGAAGAGAGAAGGCAGCTGTCTGAGCCAGGAAGAAAGTCCTCACCAGAAACCAGCTTCCAGAACTATAAGAAACTTAATCTCTGTTGTTTTCATGGCCCCATGTATGCTATTTGTTAGGGCAACCCAACCAAGCATACTAATATAGATGCCTCGTGTGAGCTTCTTGGAGAAAGAGAGGACAGAAGGAGCAGGATGTCCTCTCCTGGGAGCCTCTGATTGCTCACAAGCCTGAAGGAATAACTCTGTGGCCAGGCGCAGTCCTTTCAATTCAGCTACACACACTTGAGGAGTAAGGAGAACCTAGAGTAGAAGAGGTGTCCAAAATATAATTTTTGAGGCTCTTGGGACATTTTCTCCATTAAGAGAAGCTCACTGTAGCCCACACATCCTGGTCTGGAGAGAGAATGAGACTTGGGAACAAGTCAAGGAATTCCACTTTTCCCTGGGGGAGGAGTAGTTGGTCCAGGGTGTGGTGGCCTTGCTGGAGGCCTCCATGCAGGGTCTGAGCACCCTGGATGTGTCATCTGGTCCCAGGATACCATGGACCCTACTGAAATCCCTCAGCCATCACAGCACAATCTGCCTCCAGCCAGAGGGGTTTGATATTCAGAGGGTTCCCATATTTTCTGAAGCCCTTGCCATATGTTGGCCTTGAATTACTAAATTCTTGAAGATATTTTACAAAAGCTCAAACTTAATGCCTGCCTCATGGAATTCGGGTCTGCTGTGTGTAAAGGACCAAGGGATCTTTCCCCTACTTCTCTTAGAGCAGTGGCTTGTTTTCTAGTCCTCTAACTCTTCAGGTGCAAGAGTTCAATCTTTCATTGGTGTGGACTATTTCTCTGCTATCTCTAAGCTGTCTCCCCACTAGAATTAATTTCCTGTGAGAGTCCCTTCGTTTTCTTGAGAGTTCATTCATTTGTTTAAGTTTCTCATGAAACATTTAAGCCTCACTTTCAATCTTGCATTGGGTGATTTCCAAAGATATATTTTTGCTTTGAAAAATTGTTTGATAATACTTTATGATACTAACCTTAAGCACCTTCAAATTTTATATTGGGTGGCTAACTTAATGTTTATTTAGTAGCTTTTTCCTTAGAGATTTTTTGAAGTATTTTAATAATCTTATGTTATATTAAGTAAGTTCATTATACATTGCATTACTTAATTTAAAGCTGGATTTTATCAATAAAAAGTCAAATACAGTGGTCTATACTGACAGATTCCAGCAAAGCCCCAGAGACCTGGGCCTGGACACCACACAGTGCCACCTCATAGTCTTGTGTGGCATTTCTGAGACTGTCCCAAGGCCAGTAGTAGGCGATCACAGGCTCTCCATGTGCCTGCTACTTGTCCACAGCCAGAGCTTCCCTAGGACGAGGGATTTTCAGTGCAAAATTCAGAAATGTTAGGCAAGTGAGGAGAAATGGGTTACTCTCTCTAAAACCTAAACCATCCCCTGGTCCTGAGGACTGGTCAGCAGGGAGGTCCTCCAATAGGGACAGTGATGACAAAGCACAGCCTTCCCAGTTTTCTAGAAACTGGTAATATCTTGACACTGTGTGGGTACTAGGCGATGTCTAGAGACTGAGGGGACAGGCCCTTCACACTGCACCTCCCAGGGGCACCAGCTCTGCACTTGCTCACCATAGGATGTTTGGAGAGATGCCGTTCTTCTCGATGCACTTGACCCCCTCGATCCAGAGGGCAAGCTTCTTGAGGAGGAATGGAGATGGTGGAGGGTCCCAGGGTGCCATCGTGCAGCCTGGCTGTCACTCCACCCTCTGCCTGTCTCTTCCCATGAGCCCACATTCCTTTGCCCACACACAGACAGCTCACAGGGTTTGGAATCCTGAACGAACCCCAAAGGGGACTTTATGGCTGAGAAAATTAAGACTTGACAGCAAGAAGCAGGGTGAGTCGTCAGGATGGTGCTCACTGCTGAATAAACGCAGAGAAACTCACTGAATAAAACAATGTATGTATTTTACTTAATAACTTTCATACAAACAAACGTTTGACAACATATTTCCATTTACTATCCCTTGTTCATTTGTTTCAATAAACTGCTTATGAATAATTTGTGGATTCTTAAAAATGTGCAGACAAAGCACCATTTTAGACCATATTCTTGATCATCAGCATTTACAATGACTGGCAACAAAAGTTTTGTGTTAAAGAACAACTAGGCAGAAGTAATTCAATGTGTTTGCAGCCAAATGTCCCTACATCACTTATAGCTTGTGGGATTCCTTAAATACTCCCCAAGTAATGTGAGCCTGGGGGCATGTATGTGGGGTTCCTGTAGAGAGAGAGACAGCTATAGTAAATAGATATCTGTACACATGTATGCATATGCATGCATATGTACATGTTTGAGGGCATGCATGCATGTGTTTGCATGTGTGTATAGAGAGATAAAATTCACATACAAATTGTATTCATGTATGTGTCTGCATGTTTTGTATCTGTGTGTATTATACATCTGGGGATGTTGGTGTGTGGAGGAGGCTTACCACCTCCCAAGTCAGTGAGCTTCCATTCTTGCTTCCTGTTGCCAGTCAGGTTTCCATTTACTTTGTTCCTAGTCATTTTCAGAACTAATGCTCTTCCTTCTTCCTGTGTGTTCTTGAAGAACCCCCAAAGATTTGTGGTAGCACACTTTCACTAACACTTGGAGTAATGGGTGATATATTATTTAAAACTGGATTGCATTCAATCACAAGTAAGAGAAAAATCTATCTTACAGTAGTTATTCAAACAGGTTTCTTTTTTTATACAGCAAGTACTCAGAGGTTCCCAATGAACTGAAAGTAGGACACCATTCACCACTGAAGCCTGATTCTGTCTAGCTCAACTTGAATGGCTAAATGAGTTCAGTAAGCTGTTTCCTTCAGCAAAGGAGCAACTATTTCACATATAACAAATGATGTTCAACCAGTTCAAAGTTCAGTCAGCTTTTATCTTCCAATTATAGACGTTTACCAGAATTCATAGCTGGAGTGGCAGGGCTATACCAAGGTACTGATCATGATCCATGGCACCACGTTACCAAGGAAATCAGCACTGCTGGCTGACACCTCTCAGCTTGTTCTGACTGGAGTAATACCCTAGCTTTGGGCTGTGAACATCTTGAGGAAGGGAGGAAAAGAAGGAAGGAATGAAGGAAAGAATGAAGGAAGGAAGGAGGGAGGGAGGGAAGGAAGGAGGGAGGGAAGGAGAGGGGATGGGAAGGAGGGAGAAAGGAAGAAAGGGAAGGAGAGAGGGAGGGAGAATCAACTATTAGCAGCTGTAGTCCTGCATGTACATACTCACAACATTGAAAGAGTAACATGCGGCTATTGTATTGACTCTTTAATTTCTGAAGCTAAAACATTAAAGTACTTTATAATTTTAATGAATTTATAAAGTGTGTGTGCATGTGTTTGTAGCAGCTTATTACTTGATATAATTACTCTGTCTTGCCTTAGATATTGGTTCAAGTTCAGCCACAGACAAAAAGACAATCCTTTGCAAGTGACCAAAATGCAATGTGAATCTAGTAAAAAACAAAACAAAACAAAAAAATGAACGTCCACTGCATTCAAAATCAATGAGGTTAATGTAAGTCTTAATGATTTTTTCTTTTGATCTTATGGCATCTTTTACCTCTCTTACTGAACAGCTATAGTAGAGTTCTCCAGAGAAACATTACCAATAAGATATGGAGATGTGGAGATAAATGAGACTGACTGTTGGGATTGGTTCATGTGATTACCAAAGGCCAAAAGCCCCATGATATGCTGTCTGCAAACTGGTGACCCAAGAGAACCAGTGGTTATTCAGTCCAAAGCCAAAGGTTTAAGTCCCAGAGCATGGAGGCTAGAGACACAGGAGCTTCTGGGCCAAGGGCAGGAGAAGATGATGACCCTCCTCAGGAAAAAGAGGAGCAAATTAGTCTTTTCTTCACTGTTTCATTTTTCTGAGGCCCCCAAAAGATTGGACAATGCCACTTCATTGGTGAAAACAATCTTCACTCACTGACTCAAATGCAAATCTCTTCCATTAACACTCTCACAGACTCACCCACAAATAATGCATTTGTCCAGTGAAGTTGATGCCTAAAATTAAATTAACAACTCTACCAGCCCTGGTACCTAGCTTCTCTACTCTATGCCTCCCTCTATGTCTCTACCTGTATGCCTTTCTCTCATATGTATCTTTTCCTCTGTGTGTTTATTTTTAGGGCAATTTTAGGTTTACTGAAACATGGATCAGAAAGTATGGAAGTTTTCCACATGTTCACCTACTGACAGTGTCCCTTGTCATTTAATGTTGTGCATTAGGGTGGCACATTTGTTATAATTGATGAGCTAGGATTGATCATAACCTTATTAACAAAAACTGCAGTTTATCTAAGAGCTCACTCTTTCTGTTGTGCTATTCTATGGGTCTTGACATTATTTATTAATGATTTATTAATAATGTCATGTATTCCCATTATAATATAATGCATGCCCTAAATATCCCCTGGGGTCCTTCCCATTTTCCTTCACATGCTCCTCCCTACATGCTTGGCAATGATGGATCTTCCTCCTGTCTCTGCTGTCTCACCTTTCCTGGAACATGGTACAGCTGGAACCATGTGGTCTGTGGGCTTCTCAGATTGGCTTCTTTCACTTAGTGCTGTGTCTGTTTGTGGTTTAATAGTTCATTTTCTTTTAATCACTGAATAGCATTCTGCTTTCTGTGTATCCCACAGTTTGTCTATCTGTTCATCTATTGAAGGTTATCTTGATTGCTTCCCATCTGGGGCAATTATGAAAAGGTTGAAATTCCCTAGTTGATGATTCTGAAATCCCTGCCATGTCTTAGTCTGATTCTGGTGCTTGCTCTATCTCTTCAGGTTATGTTTGTACCTTCCAGTGTGCCTGGTGATTTTTCTGTAGAAAGTGGCATGTGATGCACTATGTGGAAGGACATGGAGTGGGGAGCCTGTGGTGAGCAGTTTCAAGATTGTAAGGCCAGGGGTCAGACTGCCTTCTCTTGGCCACAGCTGTGGTGTCAAGGGTTAAAATTTCCTTTACTGTATCCACTGTTTTTGTCCTCACTGTTTTCATTGAATTTCCTTACAGAATTCTTCTAAAACTAGGTGTGAGGCTTGCAGGTCTTTTAGCTGTAGTATCTGTAGCCACATAGGTCCCTGTTGGTGTGTAAGGCCTGACAGAGTGCCAGGCTCTGTAGTCCTATGATTAGGTCCTGGTCTTAGAGACTGTGTCCTTGCACTGTCCTCCAAAGTGCTTCTCAGCTTCTCTCTCGCTCCCCACTTAGGTGAGAGGGGAAGGCTAACAGGAGTTGCCTATTTCCCTTTTCCTAGGGCAGTTAGCTGTGTAAAGGATATTCCCTTGAGGGAAGATTTTAATGAGGAAAACAGAGAGCTCTGGGCATATTTCTAAATATCTGCTTTTCTCCTTCTCTTTTTGGAAGCACGAAGGTATTTTCCCCCCAAATCCACCCTGAGAAGCTATTGGGTTCCTAAAAATAAAGCTCATGGTCTATGGGCCCCTCAGAGACTGATTTCATCCTAGAGTATTCAGCTCTCAAGATAGTCCATGCTGAGCCTCCATCAGCCCATCCTATTTCATCCAAGTTATCCCTAAGGATGCTCGTTCTAGCTCTGGACTTCTGCCCGCAGTAAGCTGCAAGTCCCTATATCCACCTGCATTGCTTCAGTTTTGGGACAGCAGTTCACCCTGTGGCCTCAAGTGTCTCACAGATCTAAGAATAGATGCTAGTTTTCAGCCCTCCCACCCCTATTTTTCTGAGAGGACAGCAGTGACAACTTTCAAGCTCTTTACATGTTGGGGAGGAAGCTGAAGGGCCATGCGTTTTAACTTACTGTGTTACAAAAAGGAGGCTTGCTTAGGAGGTTACTTTTCAGAGGTGAGTCTGTCAATGACATGATGCCTAAGTAAATGAATCAAAGTTTCTTTTCCTTTTTTTTCCTCTTTCTAAAGAGAGGATCAAACCCAGGAGATCAAACCCAGGCCTCACTCATGCCCACGAGGAGCTCTACTACTGAGCCCACCAGGTTTCTCTCTGAACTTGAAATGTGAAATGGAGCTTACTTACATGTGGGTCATCTCCACACACTTGGGGTGGCTCAGGCCTCCTGGCTAGTAGTTACAGCAGGGAGGAAAGAGACTCAGAGCTAGAGACTCAGAGTTGGGGAGGATGGAGTTCAAGTCACAGCTCTGTTACTTCTGTTACTTCTCTTAAAGTGAGAACAGAAGCCTGAAAGGATTAAACCATTTATGCAGGTCACTCAGCCGTCATGCTGCCTAGCTCAAAGATTAGTGTGCAGGGAAATCTTCAGAGCCCTGAGCAGAAGCTGGACAGGAGCTAGGAAAACACAAGAAAGACTCTCCATAGATGTTGGTGGATGTTAAGTTATGCATTCAGAAACCTCCAGCGGTTTCACTTACTGTATTTAAATGTGTGCTGTTGTAATGAGATTCATTGATAAATTCCTTCAAACATTTAGTAATCAAAATAAAGGGTTGGCAGGGGTGAAAAGGGTAAAATTAATCAAGTCAAGTGTGTGAGAGCTAAGATATGGAAACAGCCCAAGGGCCCACTGGTGGATGAATGGATAAGAAAATGTGGAATACCATTCAGCTTTAAAAAGAAGGAAATTTGGCTATTTGCCACAACATGAACTTAAGATAAACCTAGAAGTCATTGTGCTAAGTGATACAAGCCTGAAACAGAACGCTAAGCAGCCCAGGGTTTCCCTTACATTGGAATCTAAAGAAGCCAAACTCACAGAGTAGAAATGGGTGGGCTAGGGGCTAGGTGAGGGTGGACAGAAATCAGGTACTTTTGTTAAATGGTGTAAACTTTCAGCTATAAGTTGTTTGAGATAAATGTACAGCATGTATACTTAAAAATACTCTATTGTATAATTGAAATTTCCCATAGGTAGATTTGATGTTCTCATCCCTCCCCACCAACATGTGACTATGGGAGGTCAAGTGTCTGTTAATTAGCTCAATGGTAGCCATTATTTCACAATGCATGTGTAAATCAAAGTATTGCAATGTAAAACTCCAATATGTAGTTTTATTTGTTAATTATACCTCACTAAAGCTGTGGGGAGCAGTCTGTGCACCCATCTATGCTCCTTATGGAGTCAGGGTGAACTACAGGGAGATGGAGATGGGAATAAATCTGCATTCATTAGTAAATTTCCCAAGTTAGGTGCTCTGTGAGTTTTTCTCCAGTGGCTTTTTAAGGCATGACAAATGAGATTATGACTAGATACCGTTTGTCACCAGCAATCCGTGAGAATTAACTGAGGACTTTCTAAGTGATGAGAACTGTTCTGGGAAAACCAGTGCATGAAAACTAAGGAACATGCGTTCTCACAGGACACCTGCAGATGAAGTCCACAGGGGACAGCACTGTGTTACTACTAAGGAAGCACCATTGGCTTTGGTGGCAGATAGGAGGATGTGGCTTAGGAACTAACAGGAAGTCTCCCAGAAAGGAAGCTGTCAAGTGAAGGGGAGGAGGTGGGGTCAGCATCCAGGTGGGGGCAGCAGAGTGTACAGAGGCCAAGCCCCAGGTATTATTAGTGCCACCATTAGGATCTCACTTGCCCTGTTTGTAGAATCAGTAAAATTTATTTTCCAGTCCTCATTTTGCCACCTGCAGGTGTGTGGCTGGGGGTGAGTGACCCGATCTTCCTGACCTGTCTTGTTCTCCACGTCAGAGGGACACTCATACTCAGCTTGGAGGAATGATGGGGCAAGAGGTGAGTTGAGAGACACAGGGAGCCTAGCACTGTGCCCAGTGTTTACAAGTGCTCGGACACAGTTCTCTTTGTGGTCCCTTTAAAGAGTTTGACATGTGTCATTTTCTGGATTCCAGTATTCTTGGACAACCAATAGCTCCCATCAACATTTGCACAGGGTTATGAGAAGTCGGGTGGATATTTCATACAACTGCACAAGAATAGCCAAGCAGCAGGCCACACAGAAAGTCCCCTGAGCCACTAGTGGAGGAGCACACTGTGTGTTCCAGAAGCTCATGAAGCAAATATCAATGTGCAGCAGCTGTGCACAGGATTCCCAGGCTTTGAACTCAAATCTGCACCATACTTACACCTCAGATGACTCCTGGACTTTTCTTTAAAATTCATACTCTATACTTGGAAGAGGAAAAAAAATGTGACTTTTTTTTGGCTTCTGAAGGTGGTTGTGGGTAGCTGGACTCTATCTGACTTAAGTCTGAGTCAAGACTTCCCCTCAGACTCCCTTTAGGTTGCTGAGTAAATTGGTAGTATGTTTGACACAAAATCAGTATCTGTCATGCACTCTTAGGCAAATGATAATTTTCTACTGAAAACTATTTCCTTAGTGATGGTAAATCTTCAACCACTGTTGACAGATCCAATTTTTGCAAAACGCCAGAAAAGTCTGTAACATGTGGGGAAGCATAATTCAGCTTAGCAGATATTATTGAGCAGTTACTACCTGTCATTTGCCCCTTTGCTCTTAGATTTGTCCCCTCCCTCCTTCCCCTTCCCTCAGTGTTCAACCCCAAGTCCAGCCAACTGGAAGCCTATCAGGAGACCAGGGAGTGGGAAGTAGGAAGAGCCACTATTCAGACTCCCCCTGCTTAGGTCCCTATGTCCCCTTTAGTTTGGAATGTGAGTCTGCTGCTGTAGGTTCACACCTATGGTCTTCTCTGAGGGACTGAGCTGGTGTCATCTTGCCTAGAGGTGCCTCTTGGTTACACAGCCCCCTGGGAACCTTCTCTAATCACTGACTTGTCTAGGGTATACAGACCCCATCCCTGTGACCTCAAGGCAAGACACACTGTAATGGAATTACTACCTCAAGGCTCCCTACAGGATCTGGTTAATATTAGAGGTCCTCTGCACTCCACCATTGTACAAATCCCTGCCTTTCCCACTTGTACTTTCCTGGCCATACTAATTCCTCCTGTAAAAGACTAGCACACAAAGCTAGGCACAGTGGTGCATGCCTGTAATCCCAGCACTTTGGGAGGCTGAGACAGGAGAATCGTGAGTTCAAAGCCAGCCTCAGCAATGGCGAGGCACTAAGCAACTCAGTGAGACCCTGTCTCTACATAAAACACAAACTAGGGCTGGGGATGTGGCTCAGTGGGCAAGTACCCCTGAGTTCAATCCCTAGTACCAAAAAAAAAGACTAGCACACAGCTCCCTGTTGTTAGCTCTGCTTGGAGGACACCCAGCCTAGAACCAGGGGCGAAGCCAGGACAGTTGCCCTCTTCCTGCTCTGCATCAGGTGGAGTCTGATATAACAGTTATGGTTCCTTCTTTATTGGAGCTCTTGTCCTGGTAGTGCAGACTACATCTAGCTCCCTGATGTTTATTCTAGATCCCGTGGGATTCCATTGTTCTCCATGGCTTCTGCTCCCTGATATAGGTCTATCTCTCCCCAGGCAGCCTGTGTGCTCAGAAATTTAGACAGACCCATGAACAGACCCTCCACAAAGATTCTGGCTCATTGAGCAGTGCCGCTTCCTAGCTTGAGAAGATCAGCCCTGGGGGCGCAGCAGCTTTCTGTACTCATGGAACCCCGAGTTGCTTCACATTTGGCCTCTGCTTTTCTGACACCTGTGCAATTAAGCCCTTGTGTTAAATCCCTTCTGCTGTGCTCTGTATACATTCTGTTGCCCAGCTGGATATGGACTGGAACACACTAGAACCTCAGCCTTGATCTGGATGCAGATCACACAACAAGCAGACTCCGCACTGCCCTCAGGCTGTTGGTAGGTGTTAATCAGGCCCTTACCACTGGAGAAAACCCTGCTCTGATAGAAGGTCCTAAGGCAGGAGCTCAGGGAAGCAGCAAACAGGCCATCTTGGGTGGGGAGGTAGTGAGTTGAGCGGTGAGGAGGGGAACAGTGCCTGGGGAAGTGGCTGGAGCTGCGTGGGAGAGAAGAGAGGTAACGCAGGACAGCTCTTGAACAGTTTTTCCTGCTCCAAGCCAACTCTGCTCCTGAATGGTAGCAGAAAGGTATGCTGATCCCACTTAATCCTCTCTCTGTACTGCCTGGTCTTGGCCAGCGGATGGCCAATGAAGCTTTCAGTCATCCAACGTACGGAGGTGAAGGAGGCTGAGCTCCTAATACTCAACAGCTGTGAGACTTACCCAGTGACTTTAGGGGAACTGAGCATCTTCCTTGCATGCTAGGGTGAGATGCATCTCAGCTGGCCATCCTGTTGGCCTTCCCCCAGCTCTGCAGTGGGGCTCGGCTCCCCCAAACCACCTTGCCCACCTTCTCCATGAGAGCTTTCCTGAATGCAGATCCAACCGGTCCACGTGCTGCTAACACCTGGAAGATATTGGTCTGCTGAACTGAGTCAGTAAGTCACTACATCCTCTGTGATCTAATCTCATTTCTGTTCTTCCTCTACTGCTTCCTGATCCAGTCATTTCCAGTCATTGTACCCTCGACTTCTCTGTTAGCTCCTCTGTCATGTTCTGCCTCCTGCGTTCCTCTGTCACTGTTCTGCTGTGACTGGGAAAACATTTCCCCAAGAAAGAGAGACTGGGTAATTATTCTTTTTTTTTTTCCCCCCCCGGTTACTCCTGGAAATGAAGCTAGACCATTTGGTGAAGGGAATGCACATAGAATGATAAAATTTTGAGTGACCCTTTCTCTTCACCTTCACCCACCTGCTGACACATGCATAGAGTCTGGAGGAAGAGTCTGAGGCCATGGGGCATGGCAGACACCCATATGAAAAGGCCTGAATCTATAAATGACTGTGTGGAGCTGAGTCCAACCTCACACCCCTCTCCCTACAATCTTCCTTGAACAGTGCTTCAATTAAAAAATGCATTTAATTTATGATTCACATGAAACCAATAAAAGCAGAATTAAGAAGCTCGGTGTATTAGTGAACTAGTCATGCAGCATTAAAACAATACAAAACTCAGTAGCTTGCACCCACATTTGCTCCTCTACCATTCAGGATGATCTTCACTGACAGAACTGTTTTAGGCAGCAGTGTTGGGTGCAGGCTGCATCTTGTTCTGCTCTACCTATCTTCATCATGGGGCCCAGGTTGAGGGTGAAGTAGCTTTCCTGGGCATGTATTTCTCAAGACAAATCACTGGTGCCCAGGAGTCCAGCCTGTCGGCAAACACAATTAAATAGCACTCGCATTGTCTGCTGTTGTTAAACAAGCTCAACTTCTGTTGTCCATTCATGAGTCTATGAAATAAGAAAGTCCAATCTGTTCCAAAGGCAGGGAGAGGAGAGGGGATATTTATTGAAAAGTAGCTGATAAAAGACATAGAAGTACATGCAATTATCACTATCCCTCTCCTGGTCTTAGAGTCACCTTAAGAATACCAATGGCTGCACGTCTCAGCTATCCTGAGGGAGCAGTTCAGTGGATTCACCTTCTACCCGGAATCTGTATTTCTTTAGTTTCTCTGTAGTGTCCAATCTCCTCTAACCCCACTGTGACATAAGTTATAGGGGCATCCCCAAGCATAGCAACCTTTCATACTCTGTAATAGACAAAGCTGACTGTGACTTCCATGTCACTATGACCCCTAAATCATACAGAATTAAATGTGTATGTTATGTTAATTAAAACATACACATTACTGTCTCACACTATAATCTTTGTTTTTAATACAAGTGAAGGAATTCAAGTTTATAAAGAAATTGTGTATTCTAGGGTTTGTATTTTAATAGTAGAAAATAACCCTTCTCACTTCTCCTAACAGAATGTGCACGTCAGTATTTTCACACATCAGCAGGTGTCAATTGTTACCAACTCCTTCCTTCAGGAAGATCTCCTTCTAACTGAACCAAGTTTGTGTGCACAGTCAGGGAAAGGTGGAATTGAACCAGAATTCTCTCAGGAGCTCAACTCTCTCAAGCTTCTGTGGACCTCAAACTCAACACACTCCCTCAAACTCAACACACTTCCATCTCTGCAGGCTCCTGACCATGTATAGAAGCCACTGAAGCCAAAGTATCAAAGTGTTATCCTAATATTTGCTTTTGCTCCCCCTATAGTAATAAAAATCTTGGCAGGGTGCATGGTGACCAACTCAAGACTATTTCCCAGCTTCTCTTGGAGCTCGCTCCCTATAGGAGATGAGCTGAAATAAGGTACAAACGTCTCTTCCCTGTCCACTGGCTTAGGGGGTGGCACGGTGAGAGCAGTAGGAGCCATCCAGGTCCCAGGAATGGAAGTTGTGTTAAGATGGCAGAGCAAGAAGAGAAAAATACTCAAGCTCCTTGTCCATGGAGACACGTCCCCACCCTCCCCTCTTAATGTTCACACTGTTTATGAGAGAGATAAATGTTTAATTTAAACTATTCTTCTATTTAGTTTCTGTCACCACAGTCAGAACCTATATCTTAAATAATACCAACCTTTGTGTCTATTTATTCACAGCCAGATACCTGTATTCTCCTTGAGGATGAGCATTGGCCCTTTGATTCAACATTCTGTGGGAAAATATTCTTTGAGTAGCAACAAGGTGCAAGGCATTGAGCTGTGTGCTCAGAACAGCAGAGTGCCCCATGGGAGATGCTACCCCCAACTCTCCAGCCATCAAGCTCCATGAGCTCCAGGCAAGCAGCATCCTAACGAACCTTCCCACCTTACCTTGGTGGGCATTCTTCCCTGCCTGGGATGCCACACTGCCCCTGTCCTGAGGAATTCTTAGTCCTCCTTTATGGCCTTGTACCAGGAAGATGTCCTCAAGTCCCAGAGTAGACTCAGCTCTTCACCATTCGAGTTTCTATAATACGTTTTAAATACAGTTTTATTGTAAAATTTACAAGTGACAACTCTGCTGAAAATCAAGGTCCTCAACGGAAGGAACTCTATCTCCATTTGACCTTCAACAAATATTGACTGAGCTCTTGGCATGTGCTGGGCCTTGCACTAAACGTTGGCAATGGCCCCATTTCTGTGCTCAGGCGACTTAGGGTTGAGTGGCACTGGTATAAGCACATGCAGTGTCGATCTGCCACGGTCACAAGTGCTGAGAGAACTCATGCCAGAGGATCTAATCCAGCCAGAGACTGTAGTGCAGGAAAGGTCCCCTCTAAATATGATGCTCCAGCTGACTTTGAAGGGTCCTCTTCACCTGGAGGCCACACCAAGTAACTAGGAGAGCACGCAGGTGTTCAACAAATATTGGCAGAAGGAAATGATAGTAGCTTATTGATGTTTTAGATGATAATTATGTTTATCACAATTTCAGTTCTTAGAACATTTCATCTTACAATAATAAAATGTTTTCTATGATTATCATTCTTATTTTATAGGTGAGAAATCTGAAACAAAGAGTTCCAGGGCCATACACCCAGGAAGTGGTAGAATTGGAATCTGAACCCAAACTTTCTGGCTCTTGAGCTACAGCTCTCAGCACACTATCAGATAAGCCATCTCTTTGTATACTAGCTTTCTGCTGCTGCAAAATGCTTGCATTATTTCAGAATCTACTTGGGAGAGGTGAGTACTAATCCCTCCTCCCTTCTTTAAATAGATGATGAGTTGGAACTGAGGCATGGAAGCACTGCTGCCCCAAATCATGCAGAGTCAGGAGCAGGATCAAGTGTGGTCCACAGTTGGACCCAGTTACTTTCCACAGTCCCAGAGCACCAGCTGGTGATGGAGATGGTAACACCCAGTGTCATGAGATGATGGCAGGGAGGTAGCAGTGGTAGGGGGTGCCTCTGCTGGAACTTCCTCCTTCTCCACCTCCTCTGTGTCACTTTGCATGTGTCAGATGCAATGCAACCGTTTGTGGTACTGTCTGATTAGAAGCAGATTCCATTTTCCTAAGCAGAAATGAAGCTGTCCAGAGAATGAAAACTTATAGAAATTCCCCATACTGAATAGAATATTTAAAAAAGAAATCATAAACAGCATCTACAGTTTTACATTCAGAGTTTTTCCCCCTCCCCCAAATAAATGGAAATTATATTGAGCTACTGTTAAATGGTCTGAAAGGTGTGTGAGAAATGACGGAAGCGGGGCGGGGTTGCTGGTCTCTGTGCTGACTCAGCTCTGAGCTGCAAGATGAAAGTAACAAGACCTTAACTGTCTCTGTGGATGCCACACCAATCATGTTAATTGGAAGCTGGAAAGAGGAAATGGTCACAATCAACAGATTTATCACCCAAAGGGCTGCGCAGTTCATAAATTTAATCCAGCAAAGGAATTGGGAAATAGAATTGATGCTTATAAGAATCAGGGGTGGTGGTGGGGAAGGGGGTGTCTCTCCAAACAGCCTTTTGCTGACAGATGGCTGGGAGTGCTTGAACATATTTTATTTGAAGATATTAAAAATATGAAAAGACGGCTTCTTCCCAGCTCCTGGCTGAAGTAGTGTAGCTTCATTTTTTTTTAATAGTCTTTTTAAAAAAGAGCAATAAAGAGACACAAACAGGGTAGTTAAGTTTAATGGTACCAGAACCCAGACACCTGAATATGTGTAATTTATTTTCTTAAAAACCTCACCCCATGAAGGCCACTATTAATTAGTAAAGACTTGTATTGCAGGAGGATTGTTATCTTGGCTACTTTTGGAAAAGGAAAAACAAAACAACCAGGAAAATCTTTGTTGCTTCATCATAAAAGGAGGTGGAAGAAAGTCATCAAAAACAGCTTAAGGGCTTCGTGTGCATGGAGACCGAGGAACTCCAGCTCTCCTCAGCTCTCTGGGGTTCAGCCCGGAGCCTCCTCCAGTGTGAAGAAGAAAAATCCAAGAGCTGAGGACCAGGGATGGCCAGAACAGGGCTGTGTGCTGTCCCCGTGCCTGGCACTCCTGCTCATCTTCAAGATGAGGAAACTGAGGGTCAGATAAGCCAGGAACCCAGGTGAAAGAGCACATTAAATGAAAGCCAGAGAGCCAGTCCATGCTCATATCTGAGCAGTGATGTGCTGTTTCCTAATACAGTCCTGGAGCCAGCACCCACTGTGTCCTGTTTCATTCCAAGCTGCCAAACAGACCACTTACCGGTTACTGGGACATCAAAGAGGCAGAACCTGAAAATGAGAGATTCCTGCAGCTCATCTGGGGCCTGCCTGTTGAGCAAGGCAAGCTCTGCACTCGCTGATCATCAACAAAGGACGGGTGCAGATGCCCAAGTCAATAAACCAGGAATAACTGCGTTTCTACGTAAGCGTTGCTCAGTAAACACTTAGCAGAAAGCATGACCAGCGTGGATTCCTACAGCTGATCTGATCAAATACACCGTGCATCCTTTTGGTAAAGATTTCCTTTACTGCATTGCTAGACTTGTTTTCTGTAGAAGGGGGACAAGCATGCTTGGCTTTTCAGGGAGGTATAGCATAAAAGACTGAGCTCTGTCACAGCAGAGAGGTTCAGGCCCGTCTTCATTGCTAGCTTGCTGAGCACCAACCAGCAGGGTGCTGTACCTCCTTACCCTCGGGTTCTTATGCAAAATAAGAAGAATAACAACTTGTCTTTTGTGGGGTTCAAATAGGAGAACACATGCAAAAGTGTTTGGAACTCTGCCAAATCATAGTAACTGCTCAATAAATATCAATTTATCCACTGGGTGCCATCTTGGTTTTTGGACGATAGTAACAACTACTAAAATTTGTATATATATATGTGTGTGTGTGTGTGTGTGTGTGTGTGTGTATAAATGGCCTCATGTCTTGTTATTTCACCTAATCTTTAACCAAATCTGTACAGTTGGAAGGACAGGCTGAGCACAAAGAGGCATAAGAAGATGAAATGCCCATCTGAGTCCAAGCAAAGAAGGAGTACCCTGGCTCTTCCTGGAATCCATACCCTAGGGTTCTGAGTTCATTCATATTTGCCGCACAAACAACATGCACTCCAAATTCCCCGTTTGGGTGGATTCCTTCCCAGCCCTTCAGCTGCTCTGCTTCCTTATGTGCAAATTGACAACCATTTTTCCACCTGCAGAGGTCATGTACAGAGCCAGTTGGGTCTGTAATGAGTCCAGCACTGTGTCAAGGGCAAGCTCAGGAACAGGCAGAAGGTGTCGATCCTTGCATTTGGACACTGGCATGAATATCCTGTGTATAATGGCCCCATTTCATACATGAATATATATACATGGAATTGGAAGGAGAAAAAAGAAGAAAGCAAAACAACAACAACAAAATCAAGCTCTTTTGGCATATAAATGGAAAAATCCCTCTGAAAAACGCTTGTGCTTCCTGACACTGAGGAAATGTTAACAAACGGTGTTGTAAATTGAAGGAAAACATATTGCTTCCAGAGGAGGGGCATCTTAGGAGCTGACCATCGCCCTCACTTGGTATCAAACTGATTTGCTGAGTGGCATATTCCTTTAGAAAGCCAAATTCCTCACCAAAATAGGCAAAAGAAACAGCCCATGATTAACAAGGTGCCAACATGTTGGCCGATGATTCAGAGAGTCAGCAAACAACTGTCCAGAAACCCAGGGCAAACAATTTATGAGCCTTTGCTCAATTCAGGAGGGGGCAGATGCAAGTCCTTGCATAATAACCATATTTCTTACTTGTTTTGTCCAGAGAAAATATTACCCTAGATTAAGAGGTAGTTTCCTCAGTGCTCTTACTTCCTGATTAGAGAAACATAAACCCTTTTGTGATTATCTCTGTGATCTGTTGGCTGCTGGAGAAGATATAACACTGATCCCATAACTGCCTGTATGTAATAAACCAACTCAGTGCTGAGATATGCTAGTTGTATGCTGGTTCAAAGGGCCCTAGATAATCACCAGAGCTGAATTACAAAAGAGAAGGTAAAGAAGGAAGAAAGGGAGGAAAGCCTCATGTTCTAGAAATAAGTGAAAGGGCAGGGGGAAGAGAACAGGAGAAAGAGCAGGACAGAGAGGGTGAGAACCAAGAAATTAGAATAGAGGCTGTCAGCAGTGAGGCACACATAATGTACAGAGCAGCTTGTCAAGGACGTGGCAGTGTTTCCTTATTTAATATTGAAAACTGTGGGTTATGTAGTTATTTTACAGAGTAGGAAATGAACAAAAACAAATTAAGTTATTTAACCAAGTTCACTTAAGGAATTGGAACAAGGAATAGAAGCTAGGAGGGAAGAAAGGAAGAAGAATGGATAGATCAAAAAAGAAAAAAAAGGAAAAGAAAATTAGTTTCAGAGAAAGACCCATGGAGGCCACCAGCTTCTTTGTTGGGAAATTAGTGGCTTTTCTATCACAGGCAAGTAGATATAAACAAAGAGGCACTTTAACTGTGCCAAGCTTGACTTTCCGCCTCAGAAAGTAAAACTCCAATTAGAAGTGAGACGGACTGGATCTTGCTCGCTAATAAGGACAGAGAACATCAGCCTGATGGGCCAATTTGTTAGCTGGGGCCCCATCTGCAAATTCAAAAGACTGGGGAGGATTTTACACACTGCCACAGTGCTGTGCTTCCTTTGCACGCTAGCAAGGGAAACTCCAGGGAGCCAAGAACACACACCTCAAAATAGCCTTCCAACATACATTTAGTCAGGGAGCTAGGAGAGGCTGAGGGTTCTAAGGCATCATCTTGTCCAAGACTGGGAGGGAGGACCCTAAATAACAGTCACACTGGAAACACAGTAGAGGCTTTGTCCCCAAACAATAAATAGAAATACAAGGAAAAATGGCAATGTGATTTTGTAAAAGCATCTCTGGAGTTCTTTGGTGCAAGGAAGAAAAACTCTAGCAGAATTAAAAATCAAAAAAAGAGACCAGACACAAACATGTTCCACTATGTATTCTTGGAGAACTCAAGGATGGTCACTGCTATAGGCACTGGAACACTGTGCCTATCCTCAAGAGATCATGACCAGGTCACTACAGAGCCAGAAGTCCCACCTGGGAACTCCTACCTCAAATCCCAGGGGTTCTGCTCCATAACTGCCATTGATCCTATGGACTCTGAGGCTCAGCTTTGCTTTAACCAGATATCTGATGTATGTGGTCTTAATGTCGTTGACAAATGCTTCTTATAAAACAGGGAATATTTAAAAGTGTAGTAGGTATAAATGTGCACATTTATTCATTTAATACATGCTCAGGGAGCTCTGGACACAGGACCTCAGCAGTTGACATCCATAAAATGTCCTTTTCTTCAAGGTAAGGAGCAGACAAAACCCCAGGGGCAGGAAGGAGTAAGTGTAACCCCAGGTTTGCTCTGAAGGACACAGGCCAGTTCTGAGATGGAGACTGAACAGACAGGTGGGCTCTTCAGCAAGTGGGTCAGATGGTCTGTCTGAGGAGGAAACTGTCATGATATCATCAGAATAAGAACAAAGATTATGGAGAAGCCCATGTCCCAGCAACAGCGTGGACAGGCCTGAAGGTGGAGAGGTGGGAGCTGGACAGAGACTGTGGCCCGTGCTGTACCCAGGTCATCCCCTCCAACCCTCATATTGATGTCACCACAGGCCCTTCTTCAGAAATGGCACAAAGTCAGGGGCTGGTTGGAGCCCACAAGCTTTCCATGAACACCCTGTTAATCAGGAGCCGGCACATGCTAACAGGTGGGGAGATTTGAATACCTGCTGCCCTCTCTGGATTCCTCTGCCCTCTCTGGACACCAACATTGGGCTATGTCACATTAAGCATTTCTAGTTTAAAGAGCTTTGGTCATGATATCACCTCAGTTTGGAATCTGGAGGCCACAGATTCTGTCCTCTTCTCTGTTTCAGCCTCTTCCCCTCTCTGGCCACCTCCACTCATGTAAAGCCCTTCACTCTCAATCTTCCATTTTAGGTACCTGTCACCCCCATGAGGCACTGGCCACCTCATCTGTCTGTTCCTGAGCATCAAATACAGTGCTGGCGTATGGCTGATTTCCAGCACCTCTGGGAAATGAGAATGTGAAGGTGTATGTAACACACACCTCCACTTGCCCGGTCCCTTGGCCCCCAAGGTAGGGCATGTGTGCTCATCAGATTTCTGTCACTGTAAAAAATACCTGAAATAATCAACTTTGGAAGAGAAGAGTTGATTTTAGTTCATGGCTTCAGAGGTCTTGGTCCATGGTCTTGGTCCCGTTGCTTTGGGCCCATGGCAGCATAGCCTGCCATGATGGTGGGCTGGAGTTCTCCATGGAGCCAGAAAGGAAAGAGACAGAGAGTCTGGGGTCCCAATTTTCCCTTCAAGGGCATGACTCCAATGACCTAACTTCCTTCCATAAGCTTCCACCTCCTGAAGGTTCCACCACCTCCCAAGAGCAGCATGGGCTGGTGACCAAGCCTTCAACGCATGGGCGTCTGGGGCCTCCAGATCCAAACCATATCAGCATGCTTGCTCGGGAGACTGCTTTCCGCACCAGACAGAGAATGAGCACCAGGGAAACATAAGCAAATGCAGAACTCAAGCACCATCTGGGCACCCCTTACCCTGGCCCCTCTGCACACTCCCTCTCCCTCGTCCTCAGGAGCACACACCTGCCACACTAGCCAATGTTCCCTCGTCAGATCATCTTCCAAGTGGAATCTGCCTTCACACATTTCACTCTCTTACCTGAAGAGCTATTTTGAGCTGGCGACTCATTTATGTGCACATTTGGTGAGCGGGGTAATGACGTCCCTGGGGACTCATTCATTTGTGAAGTTTAGGGAGCTGAGAAGGAGGTCTTTACATAGGCAGGAAAGGGGTGGGTCTCTGAAGTCCAGCCTGCATGACAGCTGTGCACCCTGTGGGGGCTTCTTCATGAATTGGAAGGCAGGCTGGCCACCTTCCTGTCACTGGGGGAGGGGGCTCAGGAGGGCACTTGGGGCTAGAGGAGTTGTGGCAGGGAGCACAAGTCCCCCAAAGATGTCCCCATCTCAATCCCTGGAACCTACAATAATCTTTTTATAAGGCAAAAGGAATTGGCTGATATGATTAAGCAGATTTTCCTGTATTATCCAGGTGGACCCAAGGCAATCCCAAGGGTTCTGATAAATGGAAGATGCAGGCAGCAGTCAGAGATTCAAAGAGGCTGTGCTGCTGCCTTTGAGATGGAGGAAGAGGCCCTGAGTCTAGGAATGTGAGCACTCTTTAGAACCTGGAAAACAGCAGAGGGGTCTTCCCACAGCCACCAGAAGGCCTGCAACCCTGTGGAGGTCCGGGGTGTAGTCAGCAGTGTTTCAGACATTTCACCTCCAGGACTGTACAAGAATAAATCCTGTGCCGTCTGCAGCCTGTGTGCAGTGTTCCAGCAGCGGGAGGAGCCCTGCGGAGGCGCCTTGAGAGGTGGCAGAGTACTCCAGCCGTGGTCTCATTCAAAGAATGAAGGAAGGCTCCTGGCCAAGGGGAGCCCCGAGGAGGCCTGAGAGAGGACATACGGCAGTGAGGTGGGATAGGAGCAAAGGCCACCAGGCAGCGGGAGCAGTGAGCAGAGGGCACAGCCACATGGAAGGCCTATGGCTTCTCCAGGGACTTGGGACCCTGGGGGCACAGCCTGCTGAGGGGGCAGGAAAGTGGAGACTCAAGCCCAGGAGCATAGTAGAGCCACCTCAAGATGGTCTCCTTCCAAAGACCAAGGCTCTGGAGCCTTCGCCTCTCCCCGCGCACACCCCCAGGCAGAGGAGTGTGACTGCGTGCGGGAAACCCCAGAATACACTTAAGTGCCTTGACATGAGTTTGAGATGGATTCAAGTCTGTGGTGCTTATTCTTCAAAAGCCACATATATTGGACATTTCCTTTTTTTTATCTGAACTGTGTTTCTTTTTATTAAAATTTGGTTTTCACTGAGATCTTCCTGAAAAAACTTACAATCCAAGATTTTCCTTCCTTCCCTTTAACTTAGTGTACCCAGCTCACTACCTCCATCCCCCTGGTTGTCCCTGGTTGGTGAAGGTGGGAAGACCCCTGCTGGCATGGCGCCCCTGGGGGTTTGGAGAAGAAGACCACCCCATAGGAGGGAGTGGGGAATTCAGAGTTTAAGACCTGCCATGTCATAGTTAGATGATGATCCATAGAATAGAGAGAGGGAAAGCAAGAACCACAAGACCCCAAGGGGGAAGCTGTCATCAAGCTGTGTGAGGCAAGGGAGATGTGACCGAGAGAAGGAGGAGGAAGGCCTGCCGACTTTCTCAAACTACATGGGGTGGGTTGGGTCTGGTCCTCTTGAGGGCAGTGCAGTGAATGGTGCCCTCTCACCCACAAGCCATGCCCACCTGACACCTCAGAATAAGACCTGATCTGGAAATGGGGTCTTTGCAGATGCAGTCAGTTAAGGGGAGGTTATACTGGATAAAGAGGGACCCTACCTCCAGTAACTGTGTTCTTACAAGAGGGGCAGACAGAGATGCACAGGAAGAAAGCTACACGGAGACAGCTGCATCTGGGAGTGATGCAGCTCCAAGTCCAGCAACACAGAGGCTCTGCAGAGGCCACACAGGAGGCCAGGCAGGATTCTCCCGGCAGCCCTCACCTGGAGCTGCCCACTGACACCTCCATTTCCAACTTCTCATCTGCAGACTGTGAGGGAAGGCACTGCTGCTGTTTCAAGTCACCAGTGTATGGTAGTTTGTTATGGAAGGAAATTTATCCCAGAAACTAATAGCCTAGGCATGGAACTAGGTGCCAGCTTCTCGAAAAACATACAGGGTAAGTTTCCATTTCTGGAAAGAATAACAGAAACGTCACGGATTGGGGGTGGGGCTTCATTCATGCCACAAACGCTTCCAGAGCACCTGTATGTGTCAGGCCCTGGGCTGGTTTGTGTGGTGGTAGGGTTGGAGGCAGAGAAGCTGTGGTCTGCACCAAGCAGTTCAGAGTCTTGGGCACAGCTCTTGCAAGTGCAGGCCCCCGGCCACCCACAATAGTGGTGCTTCATGTGGTCCACAAGCCAGCAGCATGCTTGTCTGAGCCCCATTCCAGACCCTTCAGAGCCTAGGGGTGGGCTACAGGGACCTGCTTTGCAGAGGCTGTCCTGCCAACCCACGAGCACTGAGGTGTTAGCACCCTGGGTTTAGCTATGGCAGCTCAATAAGGTGAGGCAAATTGGTGGGAGCAGCTAGACCCATTCAAGAACTGCCCCTCTGCCACTGGAGGATGTGGTCTGGACCCAGATCAGAACCTGCCGAGACCACATGTGAAGGCATCGTGTTCATCACTAAGAGGACAGAGACGAAGAAGGAAGTTCCTGTTGGGCAGGAGCCTGTGCAATTCATGCCCCAGCTCTGCTTCTCCTCTTTCCACCAACTTACCATGGAGCCTTTGCACCTGAAACAGGAAGTGAGAGCTTCCTGCTGGCTGCAAGGGGAAGCAATGGAGATTCCCAGAACCGGAATCTCCAGGATTTCTCTGCCATCTCCATAGGTGCCTACCAGCTGTCATTTTATACACATGGTGTCATTTTAATAATCTTCACACTCATGGATGTAGATGTTATCATGCTCATTTTACAGATAGTGATCACGACTGATACAAGGATTGATTGCCAAGGTTACACACCCAGTCAGTGATAGAACTGACTTGTGCTCTCACTCTTTCTGCCCATGGTTCTCCCTCCATGCCAACGTTGCTGAAGAACACAGTGGCAGAATGAAGGACACTGTTCCTTCCAATTATGGAATGAACCAGATCAGTGATTCTTAAGTTGTGCTATGCACAAGAATCCCCTGGGCCAATATTACATGCAGATTGAATTTATATAGGTCAAAGTAGGAGGTTTCACATTCCTGATCAGCTCACATGTGATGCCAATGGGGTGGTCCCTGGACCACACTTTGAGTAGCAAGGAATTAGGTCATGAAAGTAGACCTTATTTCTAAACTACATAGATAAGAAGACATAACTCAATAGTGTGGCCAAGGTCACCGGATCCATCATGTGTACCACTAGGCTGACTTTGAAGTGAAGGTGCTATTAGGCTTGGAGAAAACAAAACACAAGGAAACTTTGCAAGTGCAGACACTCAGAACTTGCTAGTCATCCAGAGGCTGTGAGCTCCTCACTTCCCCATCCTCACCCAGTGATAGCTAGTCACCATTTTCCCCGGATTCTGCCCTGGCTGCTTTCTGAACTAGACTGAACAAAACATGAGCATGGATGAACTCACCCCGCCAACAATGGGTTCCACAGAAATGGGGTCTGCTCTCAGACTGGGCTTTTGCTTGACCATGACCACTTGTGTTTTGTCCCTGAAATAGAGTCTGACCAACTGAACATCTTCTTAGACTTCGTGACTCAGTTTCCATCTTGATCTGCTTTTTTTTTTTTTTTTTGCCACTTGACCTTCTGTTTCTGTACCACCTGACTCTATTTTCCATCAGGAATCAGAAGACCACTACCCGCCTTGCTTAGAGCATGGCTCCTAGTTGCCCAAGATCCCCTGATTCCTGGTCAAGTCCATTATACCCAGCTTCCTGCACTAGTCCTCTGCCTCTCTGAGGCACTGCTGTTGGGATGGATCACTCATACCTTGACCACACCCAAATCAGCCAAGTTCCTAAACTCAAAATCAGTCTCCCAGTCCTGGATTCTCCCTTCTCCCTGCCACTAGAGAACAGAATTCTTTGCAGTTGACAACACAGCTCAAGGTATAATAAAGCAGTCTCTGTCGCACCACAGTAGACCAAAGGAAACATTTCCTCAATGGTCAGAAATAGCCTCAAGTCACTCTTAAGCCTCAAGTGATAGGGCATGGCAACATTTCAAGGAAGTTACAGTTTGTTAAAGTTCAGCTGCACTGGTAAATTTGTATATAAAAAGTAATTAATTTTGTTGTTTTATGATAAGAACAGTTAAAATCAACATCTCAACGTGACTAGCTGCATTCCTTCGGATAAAATCTGAGTATTTTTGGAATAAAAAAGAAGGAAAGCCAGGTTTTTAACTCTTTAGACACCACAACTCATCATTAATTAATTGACATCTAGCAGCAAATGCATTAATGAGGTGAACAAATATTGGCTATAGAAAACCACAAATCAGCATTGACAAGCCCAGATGGAGCCCGTTTTATTCAAGCTGTCATTCAGGTTCAGTCACCCAGCTCGAGTGTGTGTCGGCCTTGGCTCTGCAGCTTGGCCCTGTGCCAGAATAGGGAGAGTGTGGGCCTGGTGCCATGAGGATCTGGATTCAGGCCCCATCCATGTGAGTTGTGTGTTCTCAACCAAATTGTGTAGCTCCTCTCAGCCTATTTCCTAATCCAAATAATATCAATGACAGGGTCCCCAAGCTCAGAGGTTATTCTGCAGACCAAGTGAGGATTTTAGGAGAAAGACTCCAGATCTTGCCCTGAGAGTCTAAGAGTCTGAGTCGGCTGATCCTGTTTAATCCATCCTGTGTTGTTAGCCAGCCCCTCTTTTCCCCACCATTTGGGTGTTTATAAACCCAAATAAACCAAAATGGGCTCCTGAACCTGCTGCCGGGGTAAGGAGCAGAAAAACTCCCAGTGACAGAGGCTCAGACTGGGATAGACCCCGTGTAGGGCCTGAAACGTGGCTACTATGAAGCCCATGCCATGACTGTTTTCATATGGGGACGTCATCAGTAGAGCTTGCGGCTGAGGTGTTGGAGGCTTTTGCAGCCTTCATAGCTGAGATCGGGACTGAGGAAGAGGTTCAGTAGTGTAGTGCTTGCCTAGCATGTGCAAGGCCCCATGTTCAATCCCTGGCACTGCAAAATAAAAAAATGTAGTGCTCAGGGCATGTGTGAGAGTGAGGAGCAAGGACGGGGATGAGGCGGCTCCTCCTGATTCCCTGATGAGGGAGAATATGGCCTGTTTGCTGTAGGCATCATGCGCATGCTTCTCTCTTGCTCACTTTTGCAGTCTCTCCCTTTCCTTTTAACTCATTCCTGGCGGCTCAGAACCACCTATTTATCCACATATCCATCCAATCAATACAATGCATGAGAGTCCACCACTATAAAAGATAGCATAGGAAAATTGTTAAGACCCCGAGCTCTGGCCCCAGAACACCTGGGTTCAAATCTCAGCTCTGCCACTTAGTAACTGTGCAGCCTGGAGCAGATTAACAACCTGCTTTAACCTCAATATTCCCATTTGCAACACAGTAAAAAAATCAGTACCAGGTTCATGGACGGTCATGAGGCGAAACAAGTAAGCCCGTGGTGGTTAGTTGACAATTTATTGTCCTGTTGCAGGTACTGAGGTGCACCCTGGGAAAGCCATGTGACGCTTGCTTTGGAACTTGCCTCTTTATATAAGTTATTTCCCGTTGTTCGCCCACTAAAGCCATACAATCTGGTTTCCGCCTATGGCAACAACTATGTTCAAGCCTCGGTTTTCATTCTAAGGCTAAGGCTCAGTTGAAACACAACCCAAAAGCCCCCAAAACAAGAGCATGCAGGAAGTGGGAACTGTTTTGTTTTTGCCCCATGAATTGCAGCTGGCTGTACCATACCTGGAGGTGGTTTCTCCATGGAATTGTCTTTTTATGGTACCAGGGATTGAACTCAGGGGTACTCGACCACTGAGCCACATCCCCAGTCCTATTTTGTGTTTTATGTAGAGACAGGGTCTCACTGAGTTGCTTAGCACCTCACCTTTGCTGAGGCTGGCTTTGAACTCGCGATTCTCCTGTCTCGGCCTCCCAAAGGGCTGGGATGACAGGCATGTGCCCCCATGCTCGGCGGAGTTGCACTTCTTGCGTTCATCTCAACTCCACTGCTGTTGGGGTCTCTGCCTGCCATTGTTGGGGTTGTGCTTGTCTGTGTGCTTGGAGCAGTCATAGCCATGACCCTGCTCTGGTTTGCAGGGAAGGAGGGAGTCTGAGAAACAGATGCCCATGTCTCAAAGGTCCAGATGGGGAAGATAGACACCAGCCACTTGTGCTCACTCACATGACCGCATGGAGCTGCCAGGGAGGCTGGGAGACCATCCTTGCAGCCATATGTCCAAGGTGCTGCTACCGAGTGCCCAGCTGCAACTCTAAGGAGAGAATGAATTTCAAGGGCTGCCATCTGCTTTCCTCTCTCTGCTGCACTTGGTCCTATCTTCTGAAGCCTGTGCAAGAGAGCGTGTAAGAAAGACAACGTGTCAGGTGCAGTGGCCCACACATGTAATTCCAGAGGCTCAGTTGGCTGAGGCAGGAAGATTGCAAGTTCAAAGACAGCCTCAGCAACTTATCAAGGCCCTAAGCAACTAGCAAGACCCTGTCTCAAAATAAAACATAAAAAAGGGATGGAGGTGTGGCTCAATGGTTAAGCGCCCCTGGGCTCAAATTCCAACGGGGCCAGTACCAAAAAATAAAAAACAACAATGCAAGCTCAGGGATGTGCATGAGTTTGACAGTGGCCAGAGGCACAGACATGCCCTCATCATTGGCCTCCACGGTGGCATGACATTGGGCACCTCCTATATTTACTCACTTTTAAAAGTGAAAAACCAGTACTAAATAACGGGTGTGGTGGGACAAATGGAAGGGCATTTGCCAAGGGCTGCACGCACGACCTGGCACACAGAACACGCTCCTGAGACTTTACCTCCTTCCCCGGCCCTGCAGCGCATCTGTGCTTTTGGCTCAATATTCAGCTACAGAAATTTCTGTTTTACTTCTTTTCATTTGGACTTCTCTGGGAAGTCTCTGTATTTGGTTTTTGATCCCAGCACCCAGAATAGTTGGAGCCTGTCCAGCACACTGGGCCTGCTCTGTCATGAGCACCTCCTGCAGGCTCCTGCCCAATGTCCTCTCACTTGGGTGTCCTCTCCCTGTCTTTCTACCTCCGGGGAAATCCTTGCTACCTCCCAGGTTTGGCTTCACTGCTTTTCTCTGCCTCTCATTGGCTCTTTGCTTGGTTCCGGGTGAAGTTTCACCCAGCCGATGAGCACGGCACTTGCTCCGTGAGGCCATGCAGTTCGCCTGGGGCGGCCACTCTCGGCTCACCCCGATCACGCCCTGGACTCACAGCTCCTGGTTATTCCTCTGGGCTCTCCTAGTTTCCCATAGCACTCCACTCTGCCAAGAATGCCGTTCCTCATTCCTACATATCGGCGTCAGTGAGCCCTCAACTGCAAATTAGAGAGAGGTTCAAGTGTATCTTCTTTGTTTTCTTCATCTGATCCCCATTTCCTCTTAGCTCCTGTCCCCCGAGTAGAGGAAATACACATACTCTTAAACTAGTCAGTAATAGATAACTCATCCTCTAATTTCTACAAAGATGCTGCTGTGTAGAAACCTCATCTTCAGAGCCCGCCCCATGTGGGGTCCGGCCGAGAGGAAGCTTCTGTGCGTCAGTGGCAACTTGGCCAACAGCCTGGGTCCTAGGGTTGGGCTTGCCTTGCTCAGGGTGCTCTCAGTCTCGGCAGCGAGGTCCCTTCCTCTGCTCATCACAGGCTGCCTAAAGACACAGCACTGCAGCCCAGGGGCACTGGGAGTCTCCCTGCTGTCTGGTCCTCCCACCTCTCCCCCTGCTCAGGCCCCAGTCCTGTGTCCTCTTGGTCGTCTCTGGCTCAGGAGGTGACAGTTGCAGCTCAGGACTAAGGCCTCATGCTCGGCTCCTGCCTCTTCTCCTCAGCTGCCCTTGTACCCCTGCCCCTGGAGCAAGCAGAGATACCGGGTCTATTTTGCACCAGAGGAAGACTTGGGAATCTTCCTCTGGCCCTCTGCCCTTCCTGAGTAGGCTTTGGCACCGGCCATCCTTCCAACTGCCGGGAACATGTGCTCTTGTGGAGAAGCCCTGTGGGGAGGCTCACCTCCGTCCTAATGAAAAAGTGGCCCCCAGTGTCGATTCCCTGGGACCCTCCCCGAGCATCTGCCCTCTCTTTTGCCCTGCCCGACGCAGGAGGCTGCTCTTATTCCTGGGGTCGACAGACACATTTAGCTGTGTGTGCAATAATTTTATTGCCTAAATCTGGTGACCCTCCTGGGCCTTCTCAGGGGTGTCTGCTGGAGGGGAGAGGAGGCTTCTCCTTAGTCATGTACTTCTTCCCCATCTCATCCTTTCTCTTATGAGCCACTAAACTTCACACCTGAGTAGTGGACAGGATGCAGAAGAAACCAACTTCCTGCACAGGTTAAGACACTGCTGGAGGTAATCAGAAAAGTTGCCAACAGCCCTGTGTCGGGAGGCACAAAGGCTGTGAGTGGTAATGTACAGCTAATTTGGGGGAGTCAGAGGCGCCCATGATCCACTCTTGGGCATGTTTACCCTGCATGTCTGAGCCTCAGTTTTCTCATCAATAAAATGGAGATAGGAACAGCACTCACCGAGTAAGACTGTTGCGAAGACTGTGACAGGCAAGTGGTTTTTTAATGAATTTCCCCAGTGATTCTGGTATCTGCCCTGCTGGTGTTAATGGGGAAACTGAGATAGTTGGGGCTGTTCTAGAGTCTAGAAGACTCTCCTTCAGCTGTTTGCTTGTGTGGAACTTTAGTATGAGTTCCAGAAAGAAAAGGAAGGACATTCACTTTTGGCACGTGAGACACGTGGCACTTGGGGAGACTCACTACCTCAGCTATCCTCTGAGGAAAGCAGCCTACCTCACTACAGGAGAGGGGAGGCGAGGCTCAGGCCAGCCAGCTGACTTCCAAACCTCCATCCTCTGCTGTGCTCCAGAAGAGCAGCTGCAGGCCCTTGCTGAAGCCCACAGAGGCGAAGGGTCACAACCCAGGGCCCTGCAGAGATTCAGTGACAGCCAGAGACACTGAGCCGCTGGTGGGTTGAGGCCCACATTGGCCACAGAGCTGACATGAGTGGAGAAGCATGGAGAGACCACTGCTGAGCCAGGGTCAGTCCTCCTCCACCTGCTGGTCACTTGGGGCAGTCTCTGTCCTACGCTGTCCATTCCTTAAGCAGATCCAGCCATCATCTCTCCCATCTGCTTCCCTGGTAGGTCTTTCACAGGAGTGTGTGCATTTTCTATTTATCAGAGTGAGATCATGTCTCCTAACCTCCAAATTGAGGACAAAGATTCTGCCATGCATCTGCCTCCTCCAGTGGCCCTGAAAATCTAACATCATCACATTAATACCAACAGCTGACAGTCCAGATGCTCCTGCCATGTGCAGGGCAGTGTGCAGGACGACCCACGGGCGTCCATCAACAATGCAAGCGGCTTGTCAGCATCCTCAGGTCACAGGTGAGGAGGGTGAGGCACAGAGGATAAGTCACCTGCTCATAGTGGCACAGTTAGTAAGGGGCAGAGCCAATACTGGAACCCAGGGAAGCTGACCAGGCTTCGTGCCCTACAGGGGTGCGGCTCTGGAAGCCTCCGGGGCTTATGGACACATTAGAGTCAGACTCGGCCTTGCTCAGGCTGACTCCTGCCTCATCCAGGAGGAGACACTTCCAGGGTCATTACCTAATCAGGGCAGTCTGGCCAGCGCAGGACCTTGCACATACAGCTGTTCTGTGCTGTTTTGCAACATTTACACTCCCATACTCGAACAGGCGAAGTGGCTCCCACTGATTTTAGAGACTTTGAGCTGCTTCCTCTGGCCTTGGATGCTCTGAGGCAGCCGCCCGTGTGCCTGCCGCCTCCCCCACTGCAACGCTCTGCTGCTGGCCGTCCACAGGGCTGGCTTATCTCAACTCCAGGAGGACAAGGGCCCCCGGACAGCCTGGGCCTCCCCAACACCACCAGAAGCCCTCTGCTCCTGCCCTCTCTTTTGCTGTGTCCAGCTCCAGACTGACTCATGGCCAGATCTATGGCTAAAGCTGCCACCTTGTTCCCAAGTTACATCCTTAGGATTCATAGAAACCCTCTGCATAAAGCTGGAGGTAAAGTGTACGTCACATAAGTGACCGTCTTATCCTTTCCAAGGCACAGGGCAGGAGTGCTAAGCATGTTCTCATCCTCATACAATGGATCTCCAGAAGGATTTCACCTCCCAGGACTGAAACTCCATGCTCATGAAACAATAGGGCCCTTTGCTGTCTCCCCAGGCCCTGGGAATCCCCCTGAAGTTTCTGTCCCCATGAATTTGATTGCTGCAGGCACCTCCCATGAATGGATCATACAGGATCTGTCCTTTATATTATATTATTTCATTTACCATAGTGTCTTCAGGGGCCATCTGGGTGTGTCAGAATCTGCTTCCTTTTTAAGGCTGAATAAGATTCCTTCTATCCATGGCATCTCTATAAATGGTCCCCTGTGTTGCCTCCATATTTGAGCTTCTGTGAAGAAAGCCACAATGAGCATGTGCATGTGCAGGAAACCCTGCATTGTGAGCTCCTCTATTCATCTGGACTGTCGATCTACAGGGCTCAGCTCCACACACTGAACTACTCTAGGTCCCTGGCATCACCAGACCCCTCCTTCTTCTTTTCCTGTAATAATTTATAGCTGCAATTTCTCCAAGCCTTGGAGGTTGCCCATTAGGACAATTTCTAGTGATAGTTTCAGCATATTTGTTTAGGATTGAATCACTGCATATGTAAGTAGGGCGAATGGCTGAGTTTATGATGTGGTTTCTGGTAAAGCCCTCATCTAATCCCTTCAAAATATCTCCTACGAGACCAAGCTTTAAATGGTCGTTGCAGTGAATGGATTCCTCACCACAGCAGGTGCTCACTCAGGAGCCAAGACCTGAAACAGGGACACTGTGACCCTAATGGCACTGAGTCGTGATGCTCAGTAAGCAGATGAGTTCCTGAGAGAAGCTTCTAGAGGGTAGTAACTGGGAGCAGAGGATGAGTAGGAGGAGTAGGAGGCCCCTGAAAGGAAGACAGGAGACTCCAGACTCCAGGTCCAGATCCGGTCAGAGCTTGGGATGCCATTTCTGGAGGAGAAACCATTATGTGACCTAATGGTCCTCGTGAGGAGCGAGATCTTAGGGCTTTGAGTTCAGCCATCTGTGCACAAAAAAATTAGCAGGGCCAGTCAGGATTCCTACCTTTCTATCCAACTGCTTAATGGATAACAGAACATGGAAAAGTTATGGAATATTCCCCAAACTCTATTTTCTCTTAAGGAGAACAAACCAGAATAATGGTATGTATATTGCAGTGTTCTGTTGGTTAAAATGTCTCTATGGGGGGCTAAGGAGCAAGCCTGCCACATCACAGATGTTCAGTGGGAGCCGTCTCTGCTCACTGCTCCTCGTCATGTGCCCCACAGCCAGCACCGTGCTCTTTAGGATTGCCCCTAGACTTGGACTCCGGGGAAGGAAGGAAAGATGATGTTTTCCCACCATCAGGCCTGTTCTCTGGGAGCTCAGATCTCCAAATTGGGAGAGTCCAGAATGAGACTCTACACCTCAGCAGAAGGTTCCAGAATAAGGCAAAGGTGAGCACGGCTGCCCATGGCTGAGGCAATGTCTCATGTCTGAACTGTAGGCTCATAGTTCACACCAGAAAGAAAACCAGAGAGTTCCCTCACGGGCAGCCTTTGTGTGGTGAACAGCTGCCCACCAAGCCCCTGAAAGACCCTCACAGGCCTGTGGTGAAGAGGGTTTTTGCACCAGACTTGTCTTCCTCCCCCACCTCCCTGGAAGGGACGTCAAGCGTCGATTGTGAAACTCCTATGAGCACCCCCACGGGACCCAGTGGTTCAAGGTGAGATTGTGAGTTCTGCCCCTGAGCCAGCCGGGAGTGGGGGGTCCTCAGGTACATCAGCACAGCTCTTTGTTTCCATACCAACTGTGGCAAGAGTTGGCTGTGTATTCTGAAAGTCATGCGAGGTGGGCAGTGTGGGGATAGGTGGAGTCCACCCTCAGGAAGGGTCAGTTATCCCAAATCTTCTACAGCAGCACTGCTTAAAGGAACCTGACATTTCTACAAAACTGCAGGGGAACTCATTTTCCATCTGCCATGCCAAGCCTCTCCTTATTTGCCGTAGGAGGAAAAACAAAAAGATAACTGGTCTAGGTAGTTAATTACTGCAGTCATATATTGTCAACACCATCTTCATTATTACAAAGAATTAAATCATCACAGTACCACATCTAGGCTGAGACTTAATAATTGAGGAAGAAGCGGCTGAGAGACAAAGGAGGCTGTGCTGGGGAGGCTGGGGAGCTGGGAGAGGCCAGGTGGCTCCTCCACTCCACCTCTTGATTCCTTCACTCTCCTTTCTTTTCCCTGCTGTCCCCAAGTCTCTCAGCCACTGTTTCAGTGATTCACTCCACTTCTTTCAATCTTTCACCCTTAACCCTGGACTCTAACTTACTTCCTGTCAGCAGACATTTCCAATTCATTGTTCTCACCTATCTGCTCATTCACTGAGTTTTTAGTGTCTGCCTACCGTCACGTCAGATGACTGTCACTTGTGACGCACCACGACAGGTACCAAAGACACAGAGACGAAAATGGCCTGCTCCGCATCCTCACAAAACCCACAACCTGGAAAAGGAGCAGCCAGCTGACTTAGATCAGCAGATCATTCACTCTGTGTTCAGCAGGTAGGAATTGAGCTCCTACTGTGTGCCAGGGACTGAGCTACACCCCATGCACACTGACTTACCTTCTGCCAATACTTACCTTCTCTGTATCTGTCTTGGAAGGAAAAATACAAGATAATTTGGTCTGGATAATAAATTAGCATCATCATGACTGTCAGCATCACTGAACGAGAGTTCAGGACTGAACAGGAGAGGCGCAGCCCTTCCCTGGTGGGATGTATGGTCTCCTGGTGGAGCCACTCACGAGGTGATAGGGATCTTAGGAGACTCCCAGAGGAGAGGTCATGGGAAAACTGGGGATATCAAGAGAAGATATTTCTTCTCCTTCTATTGTCTGTCTTTCTGTAAGCACTTTCAATTTCTGGAACAGATTCTGGTTACCCATGGCAACATCTGAGGCAAGTAATAAGAGCCAAGGAGCAGCACACATTCACACCCTAACATTAAATTATCCACACAGCCCCCTGAGTGTGTGCATCAGGACATGAAACAAGCTCCTTGCTGATTAGAAATGCTCTAGACTTTGCCGTTAGAGTGGGTGTGTTGATTTTGGAAGGGGTCTTTGAAAATTTTTTGACTTCACCCTAAAATTTGCAAAATGTGTTATTTGCATAAACTAAGTTATTTTTAATTTTGGGAAGAGCAGCATGCATAGATTCTTTTAAATTTAATAAGACAATTTTCTGCCTTCTTATTCCCTCAGAATAAATTCAAAATATCTTAAAAAGACCTGCAAGCATGTACATGAGCTAGGCTCAGTCACCTCTCCAACCTCATCCTTTGCCACTCCTGAGGTTTTGGAAGTGCCCCTATCCTCTAACGGTCCTTGTTCTGCTGTCCCCCTGAGACATCGCACATATTGTCCTGTTTTTCTGCCTGTGACCTCCCCTCTTCAACTCCCACTCTCTCCTCCCCATGTCCTCCTGTCCTGGTCTCTCATTTCACTCTCTCTTCAGATGAGGCTCTACTTCTTCCAGAAAAATCCCTTGACCATAAACCCATAACACCATGTTTTCCATGTCTTCCTCTATCCTCCATTAGCACAGTAGCAAAATGTTATAATACTTCATTTAAATAACCTCTTTCCCCCCTAGGCTGGCAACTCCATGATAACAGGCTCACTGTGTCTATCATGTTCACAAGTTTATTCCTGAGCCAAGTACATTAGCTGCCAAATAAATAGTAGTTGAACTAATTAATGAATCAGAATCATCAGTGAATTTATTCTACATGGAGAATAATTCCATCAGTCAGCTACTGCAGTGTAACTACCCAGAACACAGTAGCATTAATGGTGAGTTTTCAGCCTCAAACTTACTGCTCGACAGGCAGCTCTGGTGCCTTTGCTTCAACCTGCAGGTCATAGGTCAGTTGGAGCAGCCCTGCTCCACGTGTCTGTCATTCATTTGGGACCTTCAGGTCACCTGGTGCAAGCATTTCTCATGGTAATGGAAAAAGTGCAAGAGGCAGAGCGTGATCACATGAGGATGTGCCAAGCTCTCGCCCGTCTCCTGTCCATTAGCATCTCATTATCCAAACGAGTCATACGGACAAGCCCAGCACCCACAGGAATAAGGTGAGGGGGCTGAGTAGCTGATTGACAGTAATCCCAAATATCATGATTACAGAGGCTCCATCTCCCATACAGCCAACACGGATTTTATAGAAATTTTCTTTTGCTCGTAGGCAATTATTAAACAATTTCCACTCACAATGCACAATGGCGGGTTGCTTGCAAGATTCATAATTAGAAAATGAGTCACAGAATCAGCCACTAGACACATGCAAATAGGACAAAACGTATACAAATTGTTACCCCATAGGAAGTTGGACCTTTACTAACGACTGTCACAGTGGAGACAGCAAAGGGTGGTAGACCTGGGTTTTGCCACATGCTCAGCATGTGACACTGGTTCTCCCAGCGTCCTCTGTTAGTGGGTGTGGGGACAGTGCCAACCTCAGGGCAGCTGTAGGACAAGATGGCACATGGCCAAGGTGTCGTCCTCATCTCTGCTCTCTCCTCCCATCCTTCTACTCTTTGGGCCTTTGTTAAGGCCAAACTGTAGAGTGTGTGGGTCCATCCTTTGCTAGGAATTGTGCATGTCGTTAGCCACTCTGCTTTATCTCTCTTCTAGGAGCTATTTTGACATGTGGTTCACTGAATGAAATCTTCAAGGAATGAAGTTTGATTTAGAGCTCATTTCTTACAGCTGATTATCTTATCCATCTAATTTGTATTACTTTTCCTTTAGTCCTGTCCCCTCACATTTAACAACTCCGAAGGGCTTCTAAACCATCTCTGACTATTTACAGCCTGATGTGCTCACCCTGCCCTCTCCCCAAGGGTGGCCTCAGGCACACACACTTCTGACTCCCCCCCCCCATCCTAATGCTTCTCTAACCCCGTGGAAATCCAGAGATCCCTATCTATGAGCCAAATCGCTCACTGGATTTTTCTGAATGTGTGTCAGTTCGGCATTTCAGATACAATGTATTAAATACTTGGCTTAGTCTCCATTCCCCAAGCCTAAACCTCTCCCTGTGTTCCTTATCTCAATGAATGGCATCATTAGCCACTCTACCACAAAGGTCAGAACTGCAGGATGCCTGATTTGTCCTCTTCCCTCATCGTCTTGATCCACCCAGTAATAAATATAGTAGTCAAGATGGTTCTGGCTATGGTGTAGCATAAACCGCACTATAAGCCAGCTTAAACAGGAAGAAAATGTTATTAGTTCATGTGACAATTAGTCTGGCGGAGGGCAGACCCAGCAGGCACTGGGTGTCAGGCTGCAGAACACTTCAGTTCTCTTGGCTGCTGTCTCCATGCTTCTTGTGAGAGCTCTGTTGCTACACTGGCCACACACTGCCCACGACAACTCCGTGCATCATTGTCTATAAAAACACCCAGCGCTTCCTTCAGCAGGATGGTCTTTCCTAGGAGTGAGGACACCCTCCACAGACACCGCCTGGAGTTTGTGAGCTCCAAGGTCCATTTCTGGACCACTCACCAGCAACACGAGGGGTTCATCCTGCTTGGTGCAGGCTGCCATGCTGATGGCTGTCCCTCCCATGTCTTTGACAATAGCATCTAACGCACCCCACACACCTTGTCTCCTCAACACCTTGGGCTTTCTGCTGCCGTGTCACTACCTCAGTTAGGACACTCCACACCTCTCACACAATTATTCATCGTGTTCCTAGTGATTTTCTCACTCTTTGCTTACTATACCTCCCTATCCCGATCTTTTTTCAAACGTTCAGCAAATAGCCTAAGAGAGCTCACATCACGCCATTCACATCTAAGAAAACACTGACCTCTTCTCCTGGGATAAGTCCAGACTGTACAACTGGCACTCAGACTCCTCCAAACCTCAGCTCATTTCCTTTCCCACTGTGTTCCTTGAATCCTCAGGGTGCGTGCCACGCCAGCCTTGGTTGGTGTTAGCCAGGTGCACTCCTCGCCCTGCCCATGGGTTGCTGAGTTGCTCTGCAGTTCTCTATGAGGCAGATACTGTTGTCACTGACGCTTTAGAGAAAGGGAAGCTGAGATTCAGGCTGGACAAGTAATTTTCCCAAGGTCGCTTCGAGAGTTCTATGAATGTCCTCCATTCCGGATTCTTCTTTCGCCCAGAGGAAGACCTACTAATGAAATAAACCTGATTTCTCTCCAACCCTACACCCAGTGCTCCCGGGGACAACACGGGATTTGGAATCATGGGAAGTCAGGTATGTATAGGCTTCCTCTCGCTCCATGCTCTCCTGTGACAGGCTGCAGAGTCTGTGTGTTCTCTGCTGCTCTCGCCCTGGGAGAGCTCAGCCTCACGGCTCACTGAAGCATCCCACAGTTAGTGCGTATCAGGATTCTCTGTGCTCTTGGACACAAAGCCTTCAGTGCTGCAGGAGCCATGTTGGTCTAAATGCAAGTGTAGCCCTAACGTGTGGGGAACTTGCCATCAGTGGAAAAGCACAGCCTGCTCAAGGCAAGATCTGTGGATGGATGCCCCAGCCTTCCGTTCTTCAGTGGACAGGCCTGGGGGCGAGGCAACCTTCTGGCTGAATCAAATCTTGTTGATTGTTTTGCCAAAACATAAAAACATTGGATTTTCCTTTTATCCCCTTCTTACTTTCTCCACTTCCTCATTCCTCCTTTCTCAAAGATTTCCCAAATAAACTATCAGAACCTAATTCTTATCTCAGGACCTGTTTTCAAGAGGATTCAATTAATACAGATGGCCCTCTCAGTACTGTAATCTCAGTGTTGACTCCAGTCCAAGAGGGCTCTCCCCAAGAGTGTCTGAAAAGCAGCAGGAATCACTCTGCAAGGTCCTTGCCCATCTTGGAGTGAATCTTGTGGCCTGATGGTTGAGACCAAGTCATATGCTCAATCCAGGGATAAAAGCTGTAGTCAACCCCTCCAATGTCACACATGCAGACATTCAGGGTATGTTCCTATAGAAAAATCATAGATTGCCAGAAGAAATGACAACAAGTGCTAGGTACATTCAACAACCAATGTGCATTAAGTGAGTCACCAAAAGTCCCTTCATCCATGGGAGCGCAGGTGACCCTGTAGGGAAAGGAGGCCACAGCATCTTTACCAGGGAAATGATGTCATTGCCTGTTAGAGTACAAAGTGACCTGGGGAATGACCTCAAACTTCTCAAGTTCTTGCAGAAGTTCAGAGATATTAAACCCATTTGCTTGCTTGCAATTGTGCAGTCAACAACTGAGAGATCTGGGTGAGGGACCCAAGAGTCCAACTTTCCAGTGCTCACTTAATTATACTGCAAAACTCAAGGTGGTTCTGCCCGCCATGCCTCTTGCTGTGGCTGTTTCCTTGGGGAGCCCAAAAGCTCCCCTAGGAGGACTACAGAATTAGCCTTCGAAGCATCCTATTGTTATAAAAATGATGGTCTTGGCTCCAAGTCAGGCCCTTTTCTGGATTTACTAATTCACTCCATTAAGTCTAATCTGTGTCTACAAAGAAAAATGTTGCCTCTTGATTTACTTAGCTTACAAGACCATATTTCTTTTGATGCACAGAGTGCTTGGGACAGTCCCTGAGTCAGCTCTCGGCTGCCCTTCCTTCCTGATGATTTAGGGCACAGTAAAGAAAACAGGCTTGAAAAGAAGAAGGAGCAGACTTGTCTGGCAGCCTTCCCAACAGATAGCAAGTGGCTCTTGGGTCCTGAAGGGCATGGTCAGGCACGGATGGGAGGAGGTGTGTGGTGGGATGGCGAGGTGGAGATCAGTGTTGGGGAGGGAGCATTTTATTTTGAAGTAAGGACAAAGAAATTCATTTGAACAATTTGATTAGGATGAAGAACATAATATAACTACGAACGTTAACGGCACGGAAAGTCTTCTCCACAATGAGGTGATGGCAGCTGCGGGGGAGGAAAATGAAGAAATGGAAGGTAAATTTAATAAACCATCAAAAAGGATAGAAAAAAGAGTCTAAGCTTATTATTAGAGTGGTAAAGACAGCAGACAGAACTATCAAATGCTGGGAAGAGGACAGAGGGAGAAGGGGAAGCAACCCATCAGGAAATAGAGTGTAAGCACAGCACCTGGAGCAGCGACAATAGGAAAACTAAGAGCAGAGATGGTATGAAAGGAGGCTGTTTCTGAATAGCAGCATTAAGACTGGGGAGGGGACAGCATTCAATTCCACCATGAGATTTTCTGTATTTGAATCATTACTGTGTGCATGCATTGCTTTGAAATTTGAAAAGCAAATTCCACAATTCAGCAGTTAACCCATGCACACCCAGGTAGGTCCCTTTTGTGCATCAGGCACTGCACCAGGGCCTGAGAGTTGAGTGAAGGAGACACGAAGGGGTTAAGTGTTGGAATGGAGGGGTCTTTGTGCTTGGGAGGAAAACAAGGCCATGGGAGAGATTTCCCAATGAAATAAAACAGCAGGCAGATATTGAAAAATGAAGAAGAATCCACCAAATTAAAAAGGCAGCAAGGGCGCTCAAGGCAGAGTTCAAAATACCGGAGGCATGAAATGCAATGAAATCTTTGAGCATCTGTGGACTGTACAATACTGCTGGTATATTTGGTGCTGGACTTTAAGTCTGCAGGGACAAATCAGGAAGGGCACCTAGGACATATTAGAGGGGTTGAATTTTCTTCCACAGGTCAGAGATCAAAAACTCAAACACACTGAGCAGTCGGGCAGATGATGTAACTAAGAGGAAAGGGAGAGACAGTAAGTGGTAAAGGAGGCAGCACATGTCCTGACTGGGAGCAGATGTTTGCTATGCAAGTGTTCAAACCCAGCATCTGAGATTTTCTGTTTCTTAAATAAACCTAACAATCAAAATTTTTATGTGAATTTTTTAAATTTCAAAATGGTGGCAACTTTATGAGTTAGGCTGTGCTCTGCTCTGCTGTGATAACAAAGAATCCCTCAATTCTCATAGTGCAACATAATACAGGTTTCTTTCCAACTCAGAAAAGGTCTAATGTTGGTGAAACAGCTTTCTTTCATGTTCATAGAAGTAGGAACCCATGGTCATCAAGGTCATTGAAGCTGCAGCAGAGGTGCACCTTGCCTTTTGAGACCATTGGCCCAGGTCATTTCCCCTCAGTCTAACTTAAAGGGAGACCAGGAAACATCATGGCATACCTGAGTATTCCAAGAACAGTTGCCTGTTTCTGCCCCAGCAACTAATGCAAGCTCTATTTCCATAGACTATGTGATCCTATGAATAATGATTGGTTTGGTAAAGGAGTGACAATTTAAGAAGATCTCTGCCATATTCAAAGACCTAATATATTTTTAACAGTCTCACATTTTTATGTTCTGGACAATAATTCCAGAAACAGTGTGACAGAATGTCCAGGGCGGGCATCACTAGAAGTAGGAGAGCTATTGGCAATGCCTTCAGGAGCAATATGGAGGGCAGAAACAGGACAGGCATGTGGGATAGAAGAGAAAAGGATCTCATAGTGCTGTGAACACTCTTGGTTTGCAAATTAAGAGAAGGATGCTCACAAAGTGCTTGGAAATTGCCCAAGGTTGCCCAGTTGACGGCAGCTGGGCAGAGCCTCCTGAGGTCCAGCACACCCTTGTGTTGCACTGGTGGAACGGTAGGAAGGAAAACAGAAGGAAATGTGAGATCTTCCCCTTTGGGAATCAGGCTTTGGGGAGCTTATCTAATGCAAACACTCAGTGCCATTGGATTTTGTTCATAACTGATTTTAAATGCGAGCCTCCTCAAAGATATCACTTTCTTCTTAACTTATAAGACCTGCCAATGGGTAAACATCAAACAGATAATGTATTCATTTTTTAACCTTGATTTAGACTTTTTTCCTATTATCTTCTGGGAAATCCTCAGCTTAAGAAAGCAATATTTTTATCTTCCTCACCTCTAAACGTGTCCTACGCTGGCACACCATAAGCATTCTAATCAGCATGGCTCCCAACCATCTGTGATGAGATTTCCACGGGAGGATTCATCTCAGTCTCTAATGCTCAGAAGTAGTTAATCCACTTGAGCCTAAAGCAGAAAGAAAATGCAGAAAGGAAAATGTGAGAAGGAAAGAGGCAGAAGGAAGGAGCGTGTGTGTGTGTGTGTGTGTGTGTGTGTGTGTGCGTGCATGTATGTGAATAGATTAAGAACAAGAGTGGGTTTTTTTTTTTTTGCCTTAAAGCCTCAGAAAATAAGAACACAATATATCTGTATATGAGCACAAAACTAAAGATCAGTGTTGAGCAAAAAATTATAAAATTAATTATCTGGAGGTTTTATAGTAAGCCCAAGGCTGGTCTTTACACATCATCGTTCCAGTTTATCTGCTTTCCTTCCCCACATGATAGTCAGTATCATTCCCATTTTACAGGTGAGGAAACTGAGACTCAAATGTACCAGCTTGCAAGCTTCCAGAGAATCCTTGCTATTTCAACTCAAAACTCGATTTTTGCTCTTTTCCTTATTCTTTGCACAGTCTTATATTTAGGATCAACAAATATTTATCAGATCTTGACCATGAACCTCAAAATCCATCTCCTTCCAGCTTTAAAACAATCCTCTGAGGTCACTAACATTGTCACAGCTGATGACAAGAAAGGAACCGAGGTGCACAAGAAGGGGAGTCTCATCCCGGGCGCCAGTGGAGGAGAGGGGAGCTCCAGTTCCCGAGGGTCTGGACCTCTTGGTTGTGGCACTTTTCTGCTCTCTTTGGAAAAATCTTCCTGATAAAGAAAACTGTCCAGGTTTCCTGGTCTTTCTCTGGTTGCCTACAGGGCCTGCTGAAAGAGATGACAGGGGAGCAGGGAGTACCTGATCATCACAACTACTTGGGGACATACAGGTTATCCTTCCGAAAGCAGAAGGCATGTTTTAACAGTTATAATGAGGCCATTATTTGGGTGAAAAGGTAAAAAAGATGGGAATGTGAAGCTGGTTGCTGGGGCATCTTTGTTATGAAGGTTTCAGCCCATATCTGAAACTTTAATTTTCTCATATACAAAATATATTATTGAGTATGATCACATGGATTATACATCATAAATCCATGAGGCCCAGCATACGATAAAAAAAATATATGCTACAAAGGCAAAGAAGCAGAAAACGTGACCTAGATACACATACGAACTGTAGGGCTTTGTATATGAGGTGTCTCCCCCAAAGCTCATGTGTGAACTAATGCAGAAATAAATAGATCACAAGAGGTGAAATAATTAGATTATAAAATTGTCACCTAATGAGTGGATTAATCTGTTTTATGGGTCAATCATATGAATAGACTACTGGGTAGTTACTATAGGCAAGTGGGGCATGACTGAAGAAAGTAGGTCACTGGGGGCTCCTTGAAGATATATTTTGTCCCTTCACCCCTGACTACTCCTGCATGCCTTCTCTCTCCCCTCTCCCCACTTCTTGGCTGCTATAAGCCAAGTAGCTTTCTTCCACCACTCCATTCTACCCTAATGTTCTGCCTCACCTCAGTCCCACAGCCATGGGCTCAGCTGACTGTGGACTGACATCTCTGAACCCATGAGCTCACATGAAATTTCCCTCCTCTAAGTTGTTCTGATCAGGTATTTCTGTCACAGTCGTGAGAAGCTGACTAGCACCATAATCAGTGGAAACTGTCTCTGAGATGCCTCAGATGATGGACTTAGCTGACGAGAACTTTCTAAGAGCTATCAAAATTATGCTCAAGCGAGGATGCACATTGGAGAGAATAGATGAGAAATCTCAGCAGAGAAATGGAAACTGCAGAAAAGAACAAAAGGGAAACTCTAGAACTTAAAAGGATGATATCAGAAGTGGAAAATTCACTGAATGGTTGTACCAAGATTTGTTTCTACTTATTGCACAAATTAATAAGAAAAGGTTGGTGATATCTGCAACTATGAATGTAGATTTGTATTTTCTATTTTAGTATTATTACATATCATTTTGTAAATATTAGATTATTAGATGTTATTAGATGTACAGTTGTGTTGTCCAAGTTTATATGTCAACATGACTTGGTGGTGGGATACCTGGATAAGTGGTCGAACATTTTTCTGAGGGTAGGGGTCTGAGTCTATGATGGTATTTGTGGAATACCACACCTATCTATGTGATACACTACATCTTAGAGTAAACTCAATTTTTCTTTGAAGAGTCAATTGTCAAAATAAAATTATATGTTTATCCTCTTATTTAACATTTCTGTTGGGCTTCATCCCTTCGGTTAAAGGCACATTTCCTTGTTTTATTATTTCCTTAATTGACCTTTAGCAGGTCCATTGACTTTGCATTCACTGAACTTGACTTTTACCTAACAGTGTGCAGGCTCCATCCAGTCTTTGTTGGGTATATATTTGCAGGCAGGGATGCTTTTTTCTTCTACCTACAAGCTTGTTTCATTGGCTCTTAGTCCCTGAGACTAGATGAAAATTCAGCCATGCCATTATTCTTATCATTGCTTGCCTGCATGAAATGGATTTTTTGTTTGTTTGTTTGTTTTTTATTCTCTGGTTGGTATCCAGATCTTCTCTTTATCTTTTGTTTAAACTGATTATTTTAATTCTTTAAATTGCTTTTGTTTTAAACTTGAACTCTGAAATTTCTGAGTTTTTCTTTATATTTATCCTATTTGGAATTTGCTCCAAATTTGAGTTTTCAGTTTGATGTTTGCATCAACTTTGGGGACATTTTTGCCTTTATTGATTGACATATTTTTGCTCCCCTGGCCTCATTCTCTTTTCTTTCTACAAATTCCACTACTAAATGTTAGGTCATTTTGTTTATTCTATTAAAAGTTCCTGTGGCTCTATTTCCTTTTCTTGTATTTTTGTATTATAAGATTGGAAACAGGTGAAAGTAATCTGTTTTTGTTTTTCATTTCAATATTGCCTTGGCTATATATTCTAGTTTCCTTGAAACTCCATGTAAATTTTAGAATTAATTTTTTAATGCTGCAAAAATAATCTGGTTGTCATTGCATTGAATCAATTGATAAAGCAATGAAATCCTATTGTGATCCCATTTGTGATCTTATTGCAAATGCCAATATACTAACTAGAAAGATGAGAGATGGTTTTTGATAGAAGAATTTTTAAAATAGATCATCAACTTTAAAAATAAGGTCAAATAGAAGAAACAGTTATCAAGAAAAAAAATAAATTCATAGATACATATTTGAATATACATGTGATCACAATATAAGCCAAATAAATCAACATTTTAAGGGAGATTATCAAAATAATAATTAAAAACTATATGTGGTTGGGATTGTGGCTCAGTGGTAGAGCGCTTGCCCAGCAAGCATAAGGTACTGAGTTCAATCCCCAGGGCCACATAAAATAAACAAAATAAAGGTATAAAAAATTTTTAAAAAAACTATTTTCACCTCTTATTGACCAGAGACATACCAAAAATAATTACAAAGAAAAATTAAATATATAGGTAGAAAAAATGCATACAATGCATGTTCTAAGCAATACATTTTTTCTCTGAGGACATAAAAATAAGTATTTTTAAAAAAGAATTTAAAGTAAATAGCTGCTATTTTGGGGGGTATGAGAGGTCCCTGAAATCTCATATGTGAGACAATGAAGGAATGTTCAGGGGTGAAATGATTAGACTGTAAAAGCTGAAACAGTGGATTAATCCATTTCATAGATTGATAATGTGCCTGGATTGAGGAGAGCTAGCTATACACAGGCAAAGTGCGGCCAGAGGAAACAGCTCGCTGAGGTGCACCCTTGGGAATCAGAGTACCCCTGGCTCCTTGCACTCTGGCAGCCACGTCCTGAGCTGTTTTCCTCCACGACACTCTTCTGCCATGATGGTCTGCCCCACTTTGTGTCCACAGCGGTGGAGTCAGCCTGCCATGGGCTGAATCCCTGAAACCATGAGCCAAAAACCTTTTTCCTCCTTTAAGTTGTTCTTGTTGGGTATATTGGTCACAGCAACAGAAAACTGACTAACACAATAGCATTAATAGGAAGGAAGCTGTTCATTATTTACTACTAAACAAGAATAGCATTTGATACATAATGGATATCAATGAATAGTTCTCAAATGACTCAGTAAATATGAAAACATATATACAAAAAAGGAAAGTCATGATTTTGATATTTCTCTGACAGAAACTTATTTTAAATACTGAATAACTGGAAAGCACATGAATTATTTGAATAAGTACATTAACAATGTACCCACCAAATAGAGACCCACCAATATATAGGTTTTTCTATATATGCATGATCTTTACAAAAGTGACTATATATTAAGTCTTGAAAGAAGTCAATAGTCAGTGATGTTGAAGCCATCCACTCCTCTAACACTGTTCTACTTGAGCATCATCTAATGAGCTTATTAAATCACATGACACCTAGCATGTGAATCCCTTTTGGGGGGATTTGTTTAGGGGGGAGCTGGAGAATCGACTTTTCTAACAAGCTTCCAGGGGAGGTGGGCAGGGTACCAGCTCCAGAGCCATTCTGTGACAGCGCCTTCTCTGAGAGTGACTTAAATCACTTCCAAACCAGTCACGAACAAATATCTTTTTAAGTTAACAAGCAAAAGCATGTGTCTGAAACTTTGAAAAAATATTCTCCCTTAATTTCTCATGGGTTAAGAAAAATATCACAATGAAAACTGCAAAGTATTTTGAAGTGAACCGTGGAAACAGTGAGAGACGGAGCACAGTGATATTCAGAACGAAACAGCCTGATACATTTTTAGTTATAAAAACAAGCAATGTGGGAATTACATGAGTTATGGGTTCAATTCAAGAAACCAGGAACAAGCAAACAAAAACATAGTTCAACTTCTGGTAATGAAGAGCTGGTTTGTGGCTGTCCAGAACCCCTGTGGAGAACACAGAGAATAATGGATAAATTATAAAAATAACTAAGAAGAGTATATCTGAGAGCCGTCAAGGGTGCAGCTCTTGAGCCCTTGAGAGAAGGGAAAGGAGTGAGTCATTCTAAGCCACATTGAGACCCACCGTCCTGCCAAGCACAGACAGACTTCTAAGTACTCCAGGTAAACAGGCCAACCAGTTGGATGCAAGGAAGGCCTGATGAGTGTCGAAACAAACGCCAATTTTAGCACTCATCCCGGGCTGGAGAAGGCAAAATAAGCCCCATGGCTTCTGAAATAGCTAATAATGGAGGATCAAAGATGCCAGATGTGAAAATACAGAGCCTGGCAGTGTTCAGCCTAAGGAGCGAGAACAGACACTCCCGTCCAGGAGCCTGGGAGCCACACAAAGCCAACTGAGCTTGACAGGTGTCCTGCCAAGATATATGATCTACATTTCTTGGTGGCCAAGAAAGAGGGATTCCAATGAGTTAGCTAGGTACCCCTGGAAAAAATAAATGCTAGGAATATGAGTGAAGAAAAGAAAAACAAATTAAATATTACAAAGAGTGCAACCCAATTTCCAAACAGCTTAATTACTTATTTGGTTATGATAAATTCATAGATGGAACTAATCAACATATATAGGATGCCATATGTAACAATTATGAGAAACACAATCTTTCGAAATGTGCATTTATGTAACATTTACTGTATTATGGGCAATAAAGCAGTCTCTAAAAATTTCAAAGTTTAAAATAATTTATAGTCTCACTGAAGTGAAAATAAGCTAGGAAGCAATTATATAAAGACAAAATATGTTCATATGCAGCCAGGCACACCCTATGGTCCCAGCAACTCAGGAAGCTGAGGCAGGAAGATCACAAGTTAGAGGCCAGCCTCAGCACCTTAGGGAGAACCTGTAATTTCAAAATAAAAAATTGAAAAGACTGGGGATGTGGCTCAGTGGTATAGCACCCTGAATTCAGTCCCCAGTACCAAATATATGTGTGTGTGTGTGTGTGTGTGTGTAGAAAGTAAGACATTCCCTCAGAGCTGGGAAGGTAATTCAGAAGTAAAGCACTTTCCTCAAGTGTGGAGTCCTGAGCTCAATTCCTAGCACCACCATCAACAACAAAAAAAGAGAAAGACATGCACTTATAAATCATGCACAGATCAAGTAAATAATCCTACCTGAAATTATGAAATAGTTTGAAGTAAATGATAATGAAAATACGATTATCAAAACGTATAGTAAAAATTTAACTGAATTTGTAACCCTAACTACATGTATTAGGAAAAAAAAGATGAAAATTCAAGAATCTGTCTGCTCATCTCAACAAGTTGGAAGAAGAATGAAAAATTAAGACTTTCTCAGAAGGAACAAAATGAGAACAAGTGTAGAAACTCACAAAATAGGGAGTATAGGAGATAAAACTAACAAACAAAAGCTGATCATGTGAAATTAAGAATGTAACTAATAGGTATTTTGAAAAACTTATCAAGAAAAGAAGGATGAAGCTATGAATTGTAAATATGAGGAATGGAAAAGGAAGTTTGCTACAAAGAAGACAGACATTATTTTGACAAGTATAAATAACGGTTTGCCCATAGGTTTGCAAATTTACATTATACAAACTCTAAAATCTTCCCAAAACTGACCCAAGAAAAAATAGAAAATGTGCGCAAGCTTAAATCAATCCTATCAGTGCTATAAGACATCTTTAATTTTCCTAAAAGAAAATTGCCAAGAGAAGATGGCTCAGTCGATGAATTCTTCCAAATGCTTAAGGAAGAAAAAGATTATAACAATTCTTCTAGATAGTAGTAAAATAAGAAATTCTTTTCTCATTTTATCATACTTGTCTAGACTTCATACCAAAATCTGGTAAGAAGATTGCCAGAAAGGAAATAGCAGGTTAATCTGTCTAGAAATCATGAAAATTTCATATTTTGTAGCAATAAAATCATTGGTGAATGATAATACAGTCACTAAATTAGGAAAAAAGGAGATTTTTCCATAAGGTAATAGATGAAATCTATATTGAACTGTGGGTGCACGAACACATACACATACACATGCCAAAAAGAAAAAAACCCACTTATTAAATGATGTTATTGATGACAGAATATTGAAAATTTTCCTTCATGAAATTGAGAAAAAGTCAGTGATGCACAAAACCAATTGTATTAAATACTGTACATAAAGTCTTGCAAGCCTACAAATTCAGGTACAAGTTCAAAGTTACAAACAGGCATGTGAAAAGATGTTCAAAGCAATCTGTCATCAGCAATCGTAAATTAAGACAGCAATGCGATGTCACTACAAGCCTCCAAGGACAGCTCGAATCCAAGAGGCCGAGAACACCCAGCACAGGTGCACAGCAGGTGGCTTGTAGAGGGAGAAACAGGACAGCCACCTCAGAAGAGAGCTTTCAAGTCCTTACAAAGCCAAACAGAGGCTGGCCCTATAATTCAGCAATCAGGCTCCTAAATACTACCCAGCCTATTTGAAAATGTACACACATGCAAAATCTTTCATATGAATTTTAGAACAGCTTTATTAATAATCTCCAAGAACTGGAAGCCACTGAGGTGCTTTTTGATGGATAAACTAACAATAGTAAACACTTACCATGGAACACCATTCAGCAATAACAGTGCATTGAAATATGACATCACAAGGAAACACAGCAAAAACGTATGTGCTCAACTTAGGTCACTTAGTGAAATAAGCAAGAGCTAAAAAGCTATGTACTGTATGATTCTAACCCTAAAAATTCTGGAGACAGCAAGAGCTATCAGTGGCTGCTGGAGGCTTTGGAGGAACGGGGTGTGGTCAAGCAGGTGTAGCACAGGTACTTGGGGTGGTGGGATTGTTCTACGTCGTGCTGTGCGTTCTAGGCATGACATGCTTTGCTGTGTATTTCTCAAAACCCATAGAACTTTACAGCATAAGGAGAGAACCTTAATATTTTAAATTGAAAAACTTAAAAGGACGGGGAACTCCAGGAGGAACCTGGACGTTAGCTGTATTGTGAATTATGATCCAGCCTCAGGGAAGAAGATGGGGAAGAAAGAGCCGACCTAAACAGCAGAGGTAAGGGTGTCTAGTCTGCAAGACTAAAGACCCAAGAAGTTGCATGAAACAAGGCTCCATGGTTGATAAGGTCGTTTCCTCAAATGACCCACTATATGAGACTGGAAAATTAGTAAATGAAAAAACACATGGTGGGAGGCAGATTCCTCACTGCTGGGGTCTGAACTTACGGATGAATACGAGAGGAGGTTAGAATAATCCCTGCCACAGTGGATCACAGCGGAAGCATCAGTATGGACTCGTGTGTGTGTGTCCATACACACATGTGACTACATACAGAAACACTTAGTATACCAAGGTTAGCATTTGCACATATTTTCAGGGCATGAAATACACAAAATGAATCTGGAGTGTCTTGTCCTACCAGAAAGTAAGAAAGAGCTAAACAAAATAGAACAAAACACCTGTAGACATGGGAAGTTGTCAAAGAGATGCAGGAGCCTGAAAGAGCTCCAGATCGCCATGATTGTAATAAAAGACACGAAGTAAATAAAGCAGCAAAATAAATACAGCAGTCGTAGATTATAATCCGAGGTATAAAATCAAGATGCATGAGTCCATATTGATGGATAAAATGATTAAATAAACAAGTGGGGGAGAAAAAGACAAATCCCCCCCACAGAACTGTGATGAATTAGGCACAGACTCTGCCCTCAAGGAGAGGGGACACTTGTCTATGCCCTTAAATGTGATCAGCTCATAGTGAGGGCGAGGTGTCACAGGAGAAACCCAAAACCACCATCTCAGCCAGGTTAGCATCCACAGTGACGGATCGTGCCTCAAGTTGTCCCCTCTGCATGATGTCATGGAAACAGCATTTTTCCTTTGTGGTCTTCCTCCAAAGAGACTGGCACCAGTGTTATACACAGGGTGTGGAATGTCCCCCAAAGCCTCTGGTTTTGAAGACCTGGTACCCTGAGTAGCAGCGTTTAGAGGTGGGACCTTTGAGAGGTGGGACGGTAAGGGCTGAGAGCTTCAGTGACTAAGTCATTGAGGGATTGGCAATCTGAACGGACCACTGAGAGGAGGTGGGGACTGTAGGAGGTGGGACTTGGTTGAAAGGAATGAGCGACTGGAGGCCTGCTCTTGGATATCTTGTCCCCATCCTTCTACCCTTCTGTCTGTCTGTCTGTCTCTCTCTCTCTCTGCTGTTGGCCACCGTGAGATGAACCACTCTGCTCTCATCCTTCCGCCATGATGTTCTGCTTGGCCTCAGGCCCAAAGCAATAGCGCCAGCCGACCAGGGACCTAGACCTCAGAAACCATGAGCCCAAGGAAATCTTTCTTCCTTTTAAGTTGTTTATGCAACTACAACAAAAATATAAACAATACAACCAGTCTAAAATTACATCACCAGTAAGTACTCTTGAAAACAGTCGAGGTCACCAAAAATAAGAAAGGGCTGGAAAAACTCCACCCTGGGAAGAGTCTAAGGAGACACAGCAGCTAAAGGCAGTGTGGGCCCTGGGGTGGGGGGTGCTGGACAGAGAAGACCTCCTGGTGAAACTGAGGGCCTCTCGTGGGGAGAGCTGCGGAAACTGAACCAACTGTGGACTTCAGTAATATCTTCTTGATATCTTTGTATCAATTATAACAATATGCTATACTGATGTACGTGTTAATAATAGGGGAAGCTGGGATAGGTAGGATCATAGGACCTCCATTCTATCCTCTCTATTCTTCTGTAAATCTAAAACTTCCCCCCAAATAAAGTCCATTAAAGTCTGTTGAAATAATCAATGGTACCTGCATTTTTTGCTGTAACTCATTAGAATTTAATGTTTAAACATCCCATTTGGAAGACCATTTTACAGTTCTCAGGAAAAGATGTGTAATTAAATATACACCAGACTCCTACATTAAATATTTCAAAATATTTTAACAAACCGAACAATATCTTAATAAACATTGTGTCTATACAAAACCTAAGTATCTAGCATTTTCCTGCATCTGTAACTCAATATGGTAAAGGCGGTAGTCTTCTCCAAACTAATCTGTGTAATGAATGCAATTTAAATCAATATTAAAGCACATATTTTATAAAACCTTAAAAAGATACTTCTGAAATTTGTGTTATAATGCAAAGAACCAGGATTGGTGTCAAAAAAAAAATTCTGGAAAACAAATAAAATGTGAAGAACTTTTATCACTGGAAAACAAAAATTTTAAAATGCGGAAGAAATTAAAATAATACGTGTTGGTCCAAGAATGAACGATAGGACAGAATCAACTCCAGATTCAGACCCTCATCCTTGATTTAATACAAAGGCTTCCATGCAGCTCAGGTGCAGAGACAGTCTGCTTTGTTCCTGAATCAGTTCACTGTCCATACAAAAACACAAGCACACAATCAAAAAATAATAATAGCCTTGACTTCTATCTGTGACTCTGCAAAAAGATCAAGAGATTAAAGATCTACATGTAAAACAGCGATGCTCCTGTAGGCCAACAGGGGAGAGTGATTTAGGGAACTTTGACCATGGCAGAGTTTTTTATGTGAAAGTCACTCCTTCTACAGGAGAAGACCATAGAAGATGTAGACTTCACTAAAATTAAGACCATCCATTTACATCCAAAGACACTGTTAAGAGAATGAAAAGAAAAGCCATCAGGAGACAGAAAATATTCACAAGACGTATTTGACAAAAACCTGACCCAAAATATATAGACAGTGCTCACAAACTGATAAGGAAGACACAAACAACTGAATTTAAAAGTTGATAAGAAAAAAGTGAATGTGTTTCAAAGAAAAAGCAACAAGCATTGAAAAGATGCTCAGTGAATGATTCATTAGTAACCTGCAAATTCAAACTAGAGGAGATGCCACTACCCAAGCCCCGAGCTGATACGATTAGAAAAACCTCCATGACAGGCTTTGTTAAGGATGTGAAACAATCGCCACTCACCTCTCTCTGGAAAACCAGCCATCAGTATCCACACACACATACACCGTGGCTCGGCATCCCCACCTCCAGAGGTATAGCCAACGGACCTGCCTCCCAGAGGGCACAAGGCAAGTGAGAGACTAGCCCTACTATTTGCACACACAAATATATAACCCACACACACCGTCCTATATACTTTACATTATCTCTAGATGAGTTATAATACCTAAATACAAGGTAAATGCTACATAAATAGCTATCGTTACTATATTATTTAGGAAATAATGACAAGAAAAAGTATAGGTGATATTTTAGATATTTAATATTTTAATCTACAGTTCATTGAGTCTGCGAATAAGGCTCTCATGGATATGGAAAGCTGGTTGTATGTTTATTATTTGCTATAAGGAATATTATATATCAAAGAAAAATATAATGCACATATATGCACAACAAAATGGGTTTAAATTACAACACACTGTTGGATTGAAGAGTCCAGATCTTAAGGAGTGAATACTCTATGGCAGATTAACATTTGCAAAAATAGATAAAACCATTTCATGAGACTGGAAGGTCAGCTGGTGATTATTTTCATAAAGGAGGTGAAACTGAGCAGGGCCACTCAACTGTTTTTTCATCACTGTAACCAAAATGTTTGACAAGAACGACTTAGAGGGGAAAAGTTTATTTCGTTTCCCAATTTCAGAGACTTAGTTCACAATGGGCTGAACAATAGCAGCAGAGTACCTGACTAGCACACAGGAGGCTCTGTCCCTAAGGCAAGGCGGAACATAGTGACAGATGGGCACCATGGAGGAAAGCTGCTCGGCTCATGGCAGCCAGGAAGCAAAGAGAGCGGGGACGGGGCCGCAGGGAAGATGCACCCTTCCAGGGCAGCCCCAGGGACCCACCTGGGCTGCTCAGGTTACCTAACCATGTTACTCCTGAATAGCCGTGCACTCAGGGGCACCCGTAACCAAATCATAACAGGGCACGAGGGGGACTTCTGAGCCTGCTGATGCTCTCCTTGATCTCCTGATCTGTGTTGTGGGTACCTGCACGTGCTCATTTTTAAAAAAAATAATTAGGCTTATATTTATAATTTATATGATTTCCATATGCACAAGACCTAAATTATAGAAGCATAAAATGACAAAGACAGGAATAAAAATTCATGTAGGAAATAAAAAGACAAGGAGATCCATAAACCAATATTTGTTTGGGGAGGAAATAATAATTAAACGGCAAACTTGGGGTACAGGGGAAAAGATCAGTGGCAGAGCTCCTAAAGAGCATACATGGGTCCCCAGCACATCTTTTCACCCCCCCAAAAAGAGACAAGCCTGTAACAAATTACTCAAGATATAAAGGGAAGTAATTTTTTAAGACAATACTTTTTGTTCCAAAAATAAAGAGAAAAATTTTAAAGTACTTCCCTGGCCTTTCTGCTCTTGTGTTACAGTTGTGTGTGAGAGACATCAATTCTGGAGTGCTTTGCAGTCATAGCTAAGGTTTATTTGTGTCTTTCTTTCTATTCATCCCAAAAGCAATGTTCTGTGTTTGGCGACCACATTCTGGATTTACATAATAGAAGACGCACAGCTCACTTCAGGACTGCAAGAAAATTTTTTCCGCACATTTGTCTTTTTCAGCATCATTACCAGTTATGATAGTGACATTATGAAAAATACTAATCCTAAACAATCACAGAGATTAAGTTTGACTCGCAATGCATTTGCTTCTACTCAACAATGGCTGCGTATTTAGCTCCTGGTTTTCCTCTGCAATGCATTAATCCCATCAGCATCTACTGAGTCTGCAGTAAGTGGTGGCCACAGCGCTGGACCCTGTGATTAAACAGTCCATAAAACATGGCTCCTGTCTTGCAGGCCCTCTGCTTCTATGGGACCAAGACACGTGTGTACAGAGTACAGAGTACCACAGGCCACAATAAAAATATGCCTGGTGTTATATGATGGCTCAGAGCAGAAAGCAAGTCGGTGCCAAGAATGGAAGATGGTTCTAGGAAGCTTTCACACATCTGAGCCTAAGCCCATGTGGATTTGGTCTGATAACAACAGGGCATGAGCTGAAAACAGGAGGGGAAGAACCATGAGCACGCAGCCCTCAGCAGGTGTACGGTGTGCAGGACGGGCCACAGGTACTTGCAGGAATGTTCAAAGGACCAGCTGAGAAGGGCCAGTGGCATTTTGAAAGACAACATTCTGTTTGCTCTGTTCTCTGGGCCTGAGCTCACTTACCATCACTAGATGGTACCAGAAACATTCTTCCACCTTTTCCTGCTTTTCCAGCGCAATGGGGTATGCTTAGTCTCCTTTTAACATGCCACCTAGGAGCACAAAAGCCAGGCGTCCTGGGGACTCTTCCTGAGCTGGTAGGCAACATTGGTTTCTCCTTCCTTACTATTTGCGTGTTGCCTTCTATGAATGCTGAAGCAGAGTTGTGTTTCCATGCGGGGCCCCTTCCCTGGTGTTTGGGATCTCTGACTATAGTGGACTCTGCCTTCTTATTTGTAGTGCTCCGAAGAGCTTTAAGCATGAAATGAGCATTTAATTAATATTTATTAATTTATTACCTCTCCATCATAGGGTTAATTGTGTTTAAGCAAACGACCTACCAAGTAGCCAAAATAAGGCAGAAGAATTTTTGCACTATGAAATATACCACAATTTTTTTCCTTTTCCTTTTTCTTTTCTTTTCTTTCTTTCTTTCTTTCTTTTTTTTTTTTTTGGTACTGGGGATTGAACTCAGGGGCACTTGACCACTGAGCCACATCCCCAGCCTTATTTCGTGTTTTATTTACAGACAGGGTCTCACTGAGTTGCTTAGCACCTCTTGCTGAGGCTGGCTTTGAACTCTCAATTCTCCCATCTCAGCCTCCCAAAGTGGTGAGATTATAGACATGCACGAACCACACCTGGCCCACAATATTTTTGTTGGTTTTTAAAACCAGTGTCTGCCAATAATGAAATAAATTTATAAATACTTGGAGAAAGAAGCCAAGAAAAGATGCTGACATTTATTTGATGCACATTGGAAGCCAACACTATACTAATAATATTGTATGTACAAGTCATGGTTCATTTTATGTCTACTTGCCCAGGCTGTAATGCCCACTTGTTTGGTTAAATACTAATATCAGTATTGCTGTGAAGTTATTTTTGATATAATCAACATTTAAGTCAGTAGACTTTGAGTCAAATTAGCCTCCATACTGTGGGTGGGCCTCACCCAACCAGTTGAAGGTCTCAAATGAGAAGACTGAGATTCTTCAAAGAGGAAGGGTCTTCACTTCCAGACTACCTCAGGCTCAGGTCTACAACACCAAAACATCAACTGTTGCCAGTATTTCCAGTCTACTGACCTGTCCTGAAATTTCTGCACTTGGAAGGCTTCATAATCACATGAATCCATCAGCCTCTGTCGAGTAGTACACTGAGGTCATTCATGCACTACAACCAACTTACTAGGTTGGTATTGTTCCCTTTTCTCAGGAAAAGTTGCTCAGTCTCTAAAACATCATGCATCTTGCAGAGTGGATATTGCAGATGCTATGTTCACCAATATTCATTTCCTCTAGCGTGACTAACTTCCTGTTTGCTTGAGATGGTCTTGTTTGGCCAATGAAGTATACCTGCTGTCTCCAGGCAAACCAAGACAGTTGATCCCTTTATCCCCTCATCTGGTCATCTGGGGAAGTCATTTTTGCTGCTGGCTTCACAAGGCTCTGTGATTTGCTTCTGCAAAAAACATGATGTGAACAGGGTGGCGTTCCGTGGAGATGTTCCATTTCTGACGTTCATCCCTGGCTTTCTCTTGCACTGCACTGTCAGGGTTGGTGGCTGTGTTGAGATGGAGGTGCATGCCCTGGAACGTGAGGAAGTCATGATCAGGAACTAAGGCTGGCAGCTTCTTTGCCATGGGTTGGGAAAACCATCCAGAGAGTCAGAGATGCTTTGAGGATGGGGAGAGATCCTGTATTGTGCTCAGGACAGTGCTGGACAGGGGTCCATGGACAAGACCTTGACTAGTTCTTTCCTTTCTCTTTTCTTTCCCTCCTTTTTTTGAAGTGCAGGCCCCAGCCCCGTGCCCACTGAGACGTCTTCAGTTCCAACCCTGTATGATTGCCAAGCCCTCCTCAGCATTATCACAGATACATCCCTGGATCTCCTGTATCACCAGAAGGCAAAGGAGAAAGTCTTAGAGAAACTCGGTGAGCAGGAACAATCAAGAAGACACTAACAAGCCTGTTAGGGCTTTTTAATCAGCAGAATTCATTATGGTGAATGCGAATGGCTTTGTAGAGATCCTAATTCCCCGCTTATCTCGTTAGCTATATTTGTGCCATAAATGACTTGACTTTTAGTTTGTCGACAAAATGGACAAGGGTAATTAAGTAATTATAGACACTAAATGTTCTTTAGTGCAAGTGAGCTAGACTTGAGGCCAAGCACTGTGATGACAGCTGCCCCAGCCAAAGCTTCTTTGTGACCTTCTTGTCATGCTTGTGCAGGCCTCCTTGACTTATTCTGAGAACCAGCACCCAAGTGCAGGTGTCTCTCTGCCTACCCTTGCCATCAGCATCCAGGTACACTGTGTTTCTCCTGTTGCAAAGTGGGTGCATTTTAATAGCTTTTAATTGCATGATTTTCCAAAATTGCAGTTGAAGTTTTCACATTATACAATTTAAAGTTCATATGCAAAGAGTTATTTATGTTGAATCCCTGGGCGTCAGAATTGGAGTAGTTCTTTACAGATGAGTCAGCAGACTCAGAGCTGAAAGAATTGACCTAAAGTCAAATGATGATCTGATCTTGTGTGATGTGTGTGTGGGTCTCACCAAGGGATAGGGGAGGAAAGAGCATGTATCGTGTTCTCTGTCTTCCACAAGTGCAGCACTATGTCTAAATGTGAACTAAAAATAATTCATCTGATCATTAACATACTGAAAATTTCAATCAAAGCTAGCATACTCTCAAAAACATATAATTTGCTGTTTGGTGATATTTATTTTAGACATGAGTATATGTAGCTTCTAAGCACTCCTTAGTGTAGTGGCTTGAGTATTGGTGTCTCTTTAGCTCCATTTAGAAACTAATATCTAATCTGATGTTATGAAGAGGTGAGGCTTTTAGGAATTGAACTCTCTCAAAAAACTAAAAATAGATCTACTATATGCCCAGGCATCCTACTGTTTTGATTGTATATCAGTCAGCTCAGGCTGCGTAACAAAATATCATAAACTGAATGTCCTAATAATAGCAAGCTCTGTTCTCAGTTGTGGAGGCTGGAAGCAGGGATGATTTCAGTTTCTTGTGAGGCCCTCCTCCTGGCTTGCAGATGGCCACATTCTTGTTATGCTCTTATATGAACCTCTCCTTGGTTCATGCAGATGGAGAGGGAGAGGGAGAAATGGAGAGAAGGGGGGAGTGAGGGAGGGAGAGAGAGAGAGATTGATTTTCCGTGTCTCTTCTTGTAAGGACACTAATCCAATAAGAGAAGAGTCCCACACTTTTGACCTCATTTAAATTTAATTATTTCCAATTATTTCCTCAGGTGCCCTATTTCCAAAAGCAGACACACACTGGGGGGTAGGGCTTCAATAGGAATTTAGGAGGATACAACCTTCAATCCCAAAAAGATTGTATAAAATGTGAATCAAGCGTGAGTTTTCATTGTGTATGCATCCAAATCTTTAAGCACAGAATTTTAAGTGAAGGTGAAGGTTAACTCTGTTTGATTACTGATTCTGTGATTTTCCATTTGTAAGTGATGAACTAGGAGGGTTTTGCCTGAACATTGTACCTTGAAAGTTTTATTCTTTCCTGACTAGCAGGTACTAAGATGTGAACTAGGGTCTATGCAAAGGTCCATCTGGGTTTTCTTCACTGTTATGTAAATTTTTAAAATAAGACTTCAGTTATAAAATGCCCCAAATATTCAAGAGTAGACTGTTTAAAAAATTAAAGATCCATAGCTGGAAATACAAAATAGCAAAGCATTCTGGCTTTGAAATAGAGAAAGCACACTTCAAATCCTGGCTGCCTCCCACACTCTGAGAGTATATGGGTCTTGCATAGCTCTTCTCTGGGCTTCAGTTTTCTTATTTGAAAATCAAAGCAATAATGCTAACTTCATAACCACAATGATCATAAAATGCAGTCACTTCAACTCTTACCGAATACCTAATTATTATTAAATTATCTAACAACTAGTAAGATGTGGGCACTGCCCAGTGGGAATAGATGCTTCCCATTGAAAACCAAAAAATAAAGAGAAAACAAATAAACAAAGAAAAACTTTAGGTAAGTTTTTGCTGAATTATGACTGGCTGGAATGAACATAGGAATAAGTTTTTATCAGAAATGAATTAGACATGGTTTATACCTTGAGGGAATACAAATACTCTGAGGAAACATCATACATAGAGCAGAATGAATGAAATTCAGTGTTACTGATCAATGACGGGCTGTGGTCTTAATGTTTAATCTCTCAAATTTACATGCTGAATCCTCACCTCCCAGGGTGAATGTACTAGGAGGTGGGGACTTTAGGAGGTGACTAGGTCATGGAGTGGAGCCCTCAAGAATGGGATTAGTGACTTTATAAAAGAGGTCCCAGAGACCCACATTCTGTTCCACCATTGGAGGACACAGTGCCAGGGCGCCATCTTTAAGCCAGGAAGTGGACTTCACCAGAGGACAGATCTGCCTGTATCCTGATCTCCAACTTCCAGGTCGCTGACTTTATGTTTATTTAACATAAATAGGAGGAAAACAATACAATCAGGAGAAGGCAGAAAATGCCAACTTAGATTAAGAATAAAAGGAGACCAATTAAGAAAAGCCTAATCCATTTAAGCCTTTATCTTATAACAGGGCAAATGAGATTAACATGCTATCTTCCTGACACCTGTAATTTGTTACTGCCACCCAAACATGCAAAATACCGTCAATAATCTAAAAATAATTATTTCCTTTACTTCCAGTGAACCGAGCATTGCACTACCAATCCTCTTTGAACCTGCTCAGAAGGCAATGTTCTTTATTTTATCAGGTGAAAGCTAAAGGCCAGAGAGGTGAGGGAGTGACCAGGGTCCCCTGACACAGTGCAGGTCACCATCCTGAGGATCCAGTGACCTCTGGAAGCTGACCTATTTCAGCCGGATTCACTGAAATAGAAGACCAGGCTCTTCTCCATGAAGCAGCATCACAACACAGAAGAACCCCACCGTAAAGGGAAATACCGCCCCACTTGAAAAACTTTGAGGAAGCAAGTATTTGGCAGAATTAGAAACTGGACTCCTGAAGAATTCCCCCCACTATGTTCATATGTAACTGCAGAGCAGTAGACACTTGCCAAGCCCAGGGAGATTTGGTATATGGTCGTTTATAGTTGGCACTACTCAAAAGGAAGAACGACCTGAAAGGCTACTGACTTAAATTCTTTGGACATAGATCTGTGCCTATAAGTAAAAGGGTCACCAACAGGAAAACAAAGGCAGTCTTTGTGGGAGTCTTATTGCCTACCAAGACAGGTCCAGAGCTTCTCTGTTGTACAGTCTGATACAGAGCATGCATGTGGCCAGCCTGGCAGCCTCACAGGAGTTCTGTCTCCTGAAACTGGCCCAAGTGGGGTGTGTGGCGGTCAAGCCGCAGCCACAGTGGTTAGCAATGTACCTGTGAGACTCAGTCTTTGACCCCACTTTTCTGTACCTGATATCAATTCTGAATTTCTGCCCATCCTCTTCCTCATGATCCGAACCTGTCTTTGTCTGGCTCAGTTGCCGAGCCCTTCCAGGTGCCTGGGCTTGCTGTCATCAGTGTTATTCTGTGATCTACCAGGCACTTGCTGCTTTGCCTCTGGAACATTTGGAGCTTGTAGGACTGAGTCATCCTAAGGAATTTCTCTGTCCATCTGCCTAATCCTTACTTTTTCCTGGACCCCTACAATTTGCCACTTATTACCTCTGCAATGAGATCATGGGGTGGAGTGCAATGGCATCACATTCCAGGATCCACACCAGGGGACCACTGTGAATTCCAGTCCAGCAAGGAAAACCGAAGTTCAGCACTAAGTCATAAACCATTGCCGTGTGTCAGGAGAGAACACACAGAGAGCCAAGCTAAGCTAAAGTCACCGTTGTAAACAGCAGCCAGAAGAAACAGGCCTGAAAAAAAACCACAAGGGACAACTCAACAGAGTCCAGCTTGGCTGGAGGTGTGCTCTTGTCACTGGAGACCACTTGCAAGGGCCTGTCTTCATTCACACTGAGGGCTCTGTCAGTCCAGCTGCTGGCCAGCTGACTGCAGGAGGGAACCCAGCACCCAGGAGCACCCACTCTCAGCAGGCCCTTCCACCACCCATAGGGGGAAACAAGCACTGGCAACACCCTAGCTTCTGGGTGGCTCCTGTAACAGTGAAATCAAGGGGAACTAGCAACGGGCATTGAGTAATGCCCAGGAACCCGGCGGCCACACACACCATTTCACACAAGGCCCGCTCTGGGACAGCCTGAAGCTGCTTGGCGTCAACCGTGGGCGGCGGCAAGTCTCCTACTGAAATGAAAAGGAACACGAGCAGGTAATGCAGCAGCATCAGAGGCAGGGACAGGGGAACGTGGGTTTCAGACCAAGCTTTCTGGCAGCACCTGCAGAAATGGAACTGTCAATTAAAGGGGACCTTGTCACTATGCCTGGAGAAAGGGAACAGTTTGGATGGAATAAGCACTACCTGCCACACCGGTTACTTTACAGGATCATGTCATCGCTCCCACATCTTAGAAAAGAGGAAGACAATTCACCCAAAGTCAGAGCAACAGAGCGGGGCAATCTGGGTTGGAGGGAGGAGCACCCCTACCCCGCCATCACCCTTTTACAGGAGGCAGCGGGGCTTCTGCACAGAGGCAATCCCACCCCACCCCAAAACCGGTTTACTACGGAACGCAGGCATTAAACGCACCTGTTTTAATCATAGATTTTCTACATTCTACTGGATAATTCACTTAAAATATTCTTTCTGCTTCTGTCACATGTGCCAGGAAAACATGGATGATCAGACAGCGTAGCCCTTTGTCCTCGAGGGGCTTCCAGCGTAACGCACAAGGGGGTGTCATGAGTCAATGGTTCCAGGAGGTACCCAAGGTGTGGCTCTCCAGATGATGTCAAAGGAGGTGTGGATGCCAGTGGTGGTGATGACCCAGAGAAGGGAAAGAGGGAAACAAAGGAGGAGGCGGGGCCAGCGGAAAGGTGGAGGGGTGCACAGAGAAAGAGAAAACCTGGTCGGTTTTTAACAATGGTCTAGCACAGTGCTGCTCCAGATGCGCCTCCTGATCCCCTCTCCCCTGATGCCCTTGGGGTTTGTTTGGGTTCCAGCAACAAAGATACAGTTTCAAATCCAAAGGCCTATGCCAGAGTGGCTCAGAGATTCCAGTTCAGTGGACACACCATTCCTGTTCACCGTCCCTGCTTGGTGTGCTCTTCACCAAGGGCTATGAAAACCTTTTCAAGGATGGGGGCCAGACCCTGCTGAAACCCAAATTGGAACAGGACATGAGCTGCTGTCACAGTGCCTTCCCTTCTCAGAGCATCTGCAGAGCGCTGGAGCCTCTGCGCTGAGGGAGAGGTGGTGCTGGGCAGCAGCAAATGCACAAACATGACTTTTATAAGAAAAAGAACGGATTTCTTCCCAGTGCCCATGCAGGCTGCGTCAGCATCTATTTGAGGGGCGTGGATAACCGAGATTCATTTGCCGCTTGAGAAAGCGCATGCGGGATGGTCAACACACTTGTTTGCTTTTAATAATGGATTATAGGCTAAGTGGAGAATGTGAAGCTCCTGAAGCGCCAAAGAAAACAGTTGGCACTCTGCCTGCTGTGAATTTCAACACACTGCATCTTGGGAATCTCTTTCCAATAGGACCCAGAAGCTGGCTGAGAGCAATGTGTCCTCGGAGTCCTGCACGTAGGCAGGCAGGTGTGCCAGCCCTTTCCCTAGAGCACCTGAGTGCCCTTAGGTGGTTCATCCCTATTACCCGTCACAGGCTGCCACCTGCACTGGGGAAAATGGTCCCCAATGGAATCTCAGTTGACAGAGCAAACTCCCTGGTTCACTCCCTACTGTCTGCCTGACCTTGTGCAGATTCCTGACCTTTCTGAACCTAAAATAAGTCTGACATGAAATGTCCTAGAGGCAGAAAGTATTGAAGAGAAGAGCGAGTGATAACCACCCGCGGAAGGCCTTCCACTTGCCTGTTTTCATTCTCCTTACACCTCAAGAAAAGGGTCCTCAGATTTAAGACGGGGAGTTAGCAAGGGGTGTGGCCGGGGCGGACCGGAGTGAGCAGTGAGTGAGCCACACAATTCCCCACAGGCTGGGCACAGTGTGCCCTCTGGCCATCTTACGTGTTAGGCTGGACACATCAACCCCTTCTCTTTGCACATGATGGAATGATTTTCAGCCCCATCTGCATTCAGCTGACTGTCCTCAGGTCTCAGATTAGCTGCCACTCCCTCCTTCTTCGCCCACCTCTTCCTCAGACTTGGTCAGGGTACTGTCCGGTGCTCTCCAGAGCAACCCGCACCCTCCCCAGGAATTGTGCATTGTTTTCCAAGCCGGGCAGCCACAGAACAGATCATGGGCTGCTCTCACCACCTCCCCGTGGCCTGGGGGAAGTAAGTCGTCGTCAACATCATTTCACATTTTTTAACAATAAATAGACAAGTGGTCAATGGAGTTAGAAATGTTTAGCAATTGGGAAAAGACTTAGAGTTAGAAACTTAGTGTTGGAGTTATCTGTATTAGGATGATGGTGAAAGCCAAGGAGAAGCTGGAATTGCCCAGGGAAGAGCTGGAGGAGAGCAACGCCCATACTAGTAGCTACTAGAGGAGGAGAGGACAAGGGTGCCCCAGAGAAGACCTGGTCGCAGTTGCCAGGGCAGTAAGAGTGGACCCAGGGACAGACTGTGCTGGAAGCCAAGGGAGCAAGCTCTCTGTGGCAGGGGGAGTTCTACCCGGCAGAGTCCCAGGCAAGCCACAGGAACATGCCCTTTGAATTTAGAGTGGAAAAGTCAGGCTGCCTCAGGGTGGGGCATTCCCCTCAGCTCCTCCCCTGAGGCCCACTAGGCGCCTCCAAGGCCTCCAAGCCTCTGCAACTCCTATTCCTTCACCTAGCCTGCCATTTCTGTCCCCATTTTTTCTCTAGGCAAACCTAGGTGCACCTCGTAGTGCTCATTTATTCAATCAAGGAGTATCTATTAACTGTCCATCTTGTAGTGGGCCCTTCTGGGTGTTCCTGGAGGTCGTTTGCTTTATGGAACCTTCACTGATCCTTCTCCAGGCAGCCCCCACCAGCTCCAGCCCCAGCTTGCTGAACTGTGGACAGCTCTGCTGTCACCCGCTGTCGTTAGAACAGACCCCTGAGAACTCAAGATGGGTTTTACTCATGTCTGTATTTATACTACAGCCCTGTATGCTGAATCCATTCCCCTACTGACTCTTTTTATGTCATTTTATTGCTAATGTTTTGCTGGTTTTGACCTCTGACCCCATAGCAGGGTAACATGGGGCTTGATGGACGTTTCTTTGTAGGATGAAGGGTGAGAGCTAAGTAACTGGATTCATGAGAATCATAGAAAGAAAACAGAGCTCCCAAAGAGCAAGGGGTCCCAAGAGAGGGTTGCCAATGGGTATCTGTTGTCTAGCGTTTTTTTAAGGCATATGGGATGTTCCAGGACAGGTGATTGGTGGAGTCTGTAAATAAGAATACTGGCATGGACCAATCAAGCTCTTCAAGCTCTGGGTTTAGTGGACCAATCAGAAGTGCACTCAGTTAATCCCTTATTTACATAATTAAGAGGACAGACCTAACCTTGGGGTCTGGCACATCTGATGGTGAGAGGAAGTGTGTGGAACAAGGGTGGATTTTGTGGTTGGCCGTTGCTAGGGGGAGGAGGTGTGACTAAGGAAGAGCCATTGTGATTGAAGCTGTCGGGGGCAGTGAGAGAATGTTCTCCAGGCCTGGTGTTTCCTTCCAGATTGGCATGGTCTCTTCCTTCTTCTCTTCTCTGAGACCCTTTTCTTGGCTGTCTATGGGTGGCCCATCTTTCTGTCTCAACAGGCATTGAGAATACAATAATGTGGCCATTTGTGGACTCTGTCCAGAAGAGGTTGTATTTACTCTGGGGAGAACCCCCTACGCATGCTGGAAGTATCTGGAGATGGATCTGAATGCAGGGCTAGATGTGAGTGTGCACGTACCGAGCAAGCTGTCACTCTTCAGCTACCTGAGAGAGGAAGGAAAGCCAGCCAGCCTCTGGCATGACAGGTGGTCTCATCTCATCATCTGTAAATGAACTGTTTATAAAAAGGGTGTGTCTTCCTCCTTAAAGGTCTGCAGTGAGGTGATGCTGCTCGACCTCTACGAGGGTCCCAACTCTACCAGTTCCAATACCTGCCCTATCAGTGTGTCTCAACATTTGAAGAAATTGCCAATCATGGTGGGGAGAGCGACTCACTGGAGGCATAAAATGATTGCCAGATCGCTTTTCAATTTTTCAATTGCTTTGACACAGTAGCAACTGTGAAAAAGACAAGTTTGGTATTTGTCAAACCAGGAGTGCGCTGCAAAGTTTCTGAGAGGCTTTTATGCATGGCATGACATGGTCTGACTAGCAGCCAGAGAGCAGTCACCACACAACCTGCCGTTAAGGGAATTATTAAAACCCTAGGATTTTGAATGGATGGCTTGCTCCTTTTCCTCCTATGGTGGAAGTTCTGCTGACTGACAACGTGGGTCCATCCATGTATCCCCTACACCAGGGCAAGCCTTCCTGAGCAGTCTCAACAGTCTCCAAAATGAAACCATGTCTCTTGCTCTTTTCCTGCTTGCTTCTCACATTTATTAATTTTTAAAATACCTACCCTAAAATTGTCTCTGTGATAAATTATAAGATCACAGAGGCAAGTTGCATCATAACAAGTATCACGGAGCATTCTAATTATTTCACTGTGAGCTTTATTGACCTAACATCCTTCTGCCTCCTCAGACCCTCCTTTCTTGTTTGCAGGGGTGAGTCTGGGACTGAGACTTGGTCATCTGTAGTGATTTATCCCTCAGGTCACACAAGAGACTTAGGAATGTCCACATAATACATGTTGTACAAACTACAAGTCCCCTCTGGGAATTTTCTGCTGAAACTAACAACAAAGACATTTCCCTTCCCCCTCACATTTATTAAGTTATGATTCTGCCTGACAGCACATTTTCTGCCACATGGATAAACCCACAAGAATAAAGATGATCTGCAGGGAACAGTGGCCATGAGAGACAGAAGCAGACCCAGCCACATCAGTCGCTCCTTCCTGTCTCCTGTATACCTGGATTTCTCTATTCAATACTCTTATAATTAGAATGCTTGTTTGATTCCTTCAGTTACATTAGGTTCAGTTTTGGACATTTCAAACGGAAAGAAACCCAACTGAGAATGAGAACTGGTGCCAGAATTGGAGACGAACATGTTGGGGAGTGACATGTGGAGCCAGCTTGTCAGGACAAGATGGGAACTCTTCATCTCCTGCGCCTCCTCCCCCTCCTCTCTCAGCCAGAATTTGGAACTAATTTATTGCAAGGGTACAGTGTCTAGGTATAGATTTCTAGCAGTATCTTGGGACTTTAAATTTGTGCCTGAAAAGAAATAGAACATGAATGACTTGGTAGAAAAATGGGAGTGACTGGCTGGGTTCTTAGAGTTTAGTAAGCTTCTACAACAAGGGGGAAATTGATCTATTTAAAAATAAAAAAGGAAACGGTATGACTCTGTGGAATTGTAGAACCAGGTTTTGTTTTTCTTTTCTTTTTCTTTTTTTCGTGGTCCTGGGAATTGAACCCAGGACCTTGTGCATGCAAGGCAAGCACTCTGCCAGCTGAGTTATATCCCCAGCCCACCAGAACTAGGTTTTCTACTCCCTGAAAAAGCAGTCTGAGCAAAGAGAGAGCTGTGATAATTTCAGAAGGCTTCTTGATTCTCCCCGCCTAGCAGGGGCAGGTCTTCTCTGCAGCCTGGGCAAGGAGAGGAGGGAGGAGGATTACCTCTGCTGGCCTTCCTGTCCTGTGCTTCATTTTGCTCTGAGGCAAGAGTCAAGACAGAAGCCATTAATCTGGGGGGCCAAGGAGGATGGTTGGGCCGTCAGGCCTATTGATAAGCCGTCCAAACGGCAGGGTCCTAATTCAAAGGCAATGATCAGATGTCATTTGTTGCCTCAGTCCTGCAGTCTGTAGAAAATGAAACTGTCAGATAGCTGACTGGGATTTTAAAGAATATTTATGGTTCGAGAAACACTAAACATCATAAAAAAAATGGCCTAGATGATGTGTTCCCTTAGATGGTCCCCAGGGTCATTCAGGCAGACCAAATAAAGGTTCGGCAATAGCATGGCATTCCTTCTCATGGCCTGCACCTCTCAGGAATGGCCCAGGTGATGCCACATGAAGGAATCCACCTGGGAGACAGAGTCCACAGCAACCATGTTGGCTGGGCGAGGGACTCAGTCTGAAGTTCACAAGTGGGACAAGGAATGGATGTGCATGTCCCTCCCTGCCCACTGAGGCTTGGTACATCTGGCCAGGGCCACTGCATACCACCCCTTCCTTGTTCCTGTCCTCCATGAGGTGTGACTTGTGACTGGTGTTCTACCTCAGGACTGCATCTCATGGGAAGCAGATAGTTGTATTTATCATTGGCCCAAAGTTTCCAGAATCTTTCTAAGCTCCAATTATATTTCAGAGAATGGAAAACATGACATTTAAAAACCCTGCATCTGGGGAGAAAAGTATCCTTTGAACATCATTTTGGAAGGAGGAATTTTGTCTGTAAACAAGGTAGACACATTTTATTAGACGTGGGTATTTGGGGAATTTCATATGTGCTGAGCATTTTTGTAAATACTGTTTACATACTGGATGGTACACAGGGCATGAGGCCCCTTTTCCTCTGGTAATTAGAAATGTCCTCCTTTGACCACCACAGATGTGAGTAGATCCAATCTAGGCCTCTTAGATTATTCTATCCCTCAGGATTATTTCAGGACCAATCTGCATCTCCTTTGGGGATCTTTCTACTAAAACCATTGAGGAGAGCTCTCTGGTCTCAAGGGATTTGGAGCTTTGAAGCTGAATCTCTGGGTCACACGGTGGCCACTTTGCCTTTGCAGAGAAGACAGACTCAAAGGAGAAGAGGTAAGGTGAGACCCACACAGAGCTCTGATGTCTCCTGGAAATATATTGGATCTTGTGACTCATCCTACAACTGGGTGGACCAGGCCAGTGTCTTTCCAGGTGATTCCCTTTTTCATTAAAATGGTTAAAAGTGAGTTTCTGTCACTTTTAAATTAAGGAGTCCTGAAAGATACTCTTATGTTTTGCATGGTGTCACTGAACATTAGTGCAGCGTAATGGACTGTTTTCAACTACTAGGAAAATCTAATTCAAATTAGTAATTCACTGAACATTGTTAATTAAGAAGGAATCACTATCAAAGGAAGAATTTATATATCATTATTGATAGTTTTCCATATAAAACATCTATTATCCTCACAAGCCATATGACTCATTTAGGTAGCATATGCTTCATTCAAAATATACTATCTAGCTAGAAGGCAGGAAAGCAGAGTGGTCAAGATCCTGGGTTTCATAGTGGGCCAGGCCCTGACTGGACACCACCCCATCATCTGCTCAAAGGAGGGCTTTGAACAGCTTAGCACTTCCATTTTCCTTATCATTGAAATTAGCATGATGCTATGAATGTTGTAAGGTTAACAGCCTTGGTGTTACACTGGTGCAAGTTCATAATGGGCAGACACTGGCCTCGTTAATAACGGATAAATGCTGTGACTCAGTCAGACAATAACATGGTAGAGATTCTCATCTCTATCAGCAGTCACACCAAGTTGGAAACATTGGTTTCCACCATGTTCCCAAGTCATTACAGTGAATTCTATAACCATCGTGGTACCAGTCACTCAGAGCCTCAACATCACAGTGCCCAGAGCTAAGTGCTGTGAGACAGCATGTGACTATGGGGAAAGGGCCTATGAAATAGTAGAGAAAAGAGCTAACTCAGTCACTCAAGTACTTGCTTCCCTATAAATCTCTCCCCGTTTACCATTTCCTATGTAACCAATGGAACAGAATTATGAAAAACTCAATTAAGATAAGCTTGTCTTAAAAAAATAAACACACATTCAATTTATACCATTTCTTAGAATTAGTTTGGTCGGGAGAAATTCTCATAATACTATTAAATTTCCTATTCAACTCTCAGCCAGATAACAAGGGTTGCTGGCAATAATTGCTTTTTTTAATAATTCACTGCAGTTTGGGGTAAAACCTGCTATATAGTCTTTCGGAGGGAGTACCTTCTAATGAGACTTTGAACAGAGCCAACATATCATTTTGTGCTTTCTTCCTCTTTCCATGAAAGCTTTCCAGGCTTTCATTTCTGACACTTATCAAGTGAGTCCATTTAGACAAATTATCATCATCCCTTGAAAAGCTAAGTGGGCAAGGGCTTAGGTAGGAGAGCCACAAAATTGTCCTTCAAGTCAGCTTAGAGAGTGCACTCAGCTGTTAATTTTTGCCCCTGCCTTGCTCTGGGTACCTGCTTCATTGATCTCATTCTGCAAACCTGCTTTTTCTATTTCTCTGCTCTCGTGCCAAGTAAATGACCTGTTAGCCCAGCAGTAGAACAACTTGAGCTCTCAAGCACCAGTCCCAGCTACACAGTTTCTCAACGTAATGTCCCAACTCTAAATTCCAGGAAAAAAGAATCAAATTCAACCAGCTTGGGCCAGGGCCACACTTGTAACTGAGTTCTGGCCAGTGAGGAAAGATTATTGAGCCAAACATTTAATTCCCCCTGAGTGGGTGAGACAGGCAGTTATTGCATAAGAGGCTGTGGGTTGAAAAGATTTCCCAGAAGGATCTGCTACACAGGCTTTATTCCTACTTGACTGAGGAGGAAACTGAAACCTAGAAAATTGAGATTGATTGAGTCATCCAGCTGCTGTATGTATAGTTTTGAACTCAGATCTGTTTTACCATAAAGCTTGTGTTTCTTATTAAATTAATATTTCTCCTGGTGGGATATACAATTTAACCCACCAGGTTTAGGAAGAAAATGTTAGTAAGGATATAATCAAATTCAGAATAGTCTAATGTTGTACTAATAGTGTCTAAATCATTTATATCTCTATTATAAAAGTTAAAAAGCAAAACTATTAAAAATAACTATAGCTATAATAATTTATTAAGGCATATGCAATATAAAAAGATACATTTTGATATCAGAAATATTAAATGTGGGAGACGAGAGTATAGATATTTTATAAGTGATCTGAGTTAGGTGGTTCTCAGCTTAAAGTAGATGGCCATAATTGTAAGATGTCTTATATAAACCCATGGTAACCATGAAGTGAGATACCTGTAACAGATACACAAAAGATAAAGGAAGCAAAACATCACGCAGAAAATCAGCAGGTCACAAAAAGGAGCAAAGGAACAAAGGTTATGCCAGCAGTCAGAAATTAATGAACAAAGGGGCAAAAGTAAGCCCTCATCTATCAACAGTACCTTGAAGTACTTACCTATCATTTGCCCTGAATTCATAAATGGGTATGGGTTTACATGAACTTCTCCAAACAAGAGCCATAGCATGGATGGATGGGATGGATCAAAATAAGAAGTCTCGACTATGTGCTTCCTACAAGAAACACACTTCAGTTTCACAGGCACACGTAGACAGACAGTGAAGGGATGGACAGAGACTTTCCATAAGCAGAAACCAAAGGGTGCAAGGGCAGCTGCAGGTACATTAGACAAAATATACTTTAGTCTCAGGCATAGCCCAGTTGGATAGTACATACCTAGTAGTCATGAAGCCCCAGATTCAACTCTAAGCACCCCAAAAATGCAACAAAACAAAAGCCTGCTTTAAATTTAAAAAACTATAAAACAGACAAAAAGATCAAGGTATGATGATAAAGGCATCTCTGAGCAAGAAAATATAGCAACTGTAAATACATATGGGCTTAGTAGTGGAGGACCTAAATATCTGAAGAAAGAGATGAGCAACAATATGATAAAATAAGGAACTTTTGTACCCCACTTGTAGCAACGGCGAGATTCTGCAGACAAAAAAGCAGTAAGTGAACCTTGGGTTTGCACTGCACATGAATATGGAAATGCAACTTGCCAAACTTATGGGAAGCAGCAAAAGCAATTCTAAGAGGAAATTTTAGAGCATTAAGTGCCAACACTAAAAAAAGAAGAAAGAGCTCAAATAAACACATCAATATTATACCTCAGGAAACTAGAGGAAGAAAGAACAAGCTAAGCTCAGAATTAGCAGAAGAAAGGAAATGACAAAAGTCAGAGCAGATTTCTTTTAATTAGATACTAGAAAAGTAGAAGAATTGATAAAACTAAGAGTGTTTGGAAAAATTAAAATCAACACAACTTCAGCTAGACTTCAAGAAAAGGAAAATTAAATAAAATCCAAAATGAAAAGAGACATTTTAACTGATAGCACAGAAATACACAGTATCATCGAAGACAATTCTATGCAAACAAATTAGATATCCTGGAAAAAATGGTTAAGTTCTTAAACACATGCAGCCTGCCAAGACTGAATCAGAAAAGGAAATTCAAATAGATCAATAATGAGGTAAAGATGGGATTAGATGCAGAAAAGGTATTCGACAACCTCAAAACCCATCCATGGTGCAGACTCTCAACATATTGGATATATAAGGAATGGGTTTCAGCATGGGCCATGATTGATGAGTCCATGGGTAACACGGTACCTGATAGTGCAAAGTGGCAGCCTCTCTGTGAGGTTGGAAATGACATGGGGCCGACACTCACCATTTTCTATTCCATGTGGTGCTGGACGTCCTGGCCAGAGCAAGAGAAAGAAACACAGCATCCAAGTCAGAAAGGAAGAAGTTAAAAGTTAGAAGTCTCTGTTTGCAGACATAGAGAAGACCCTAAACACTCCACCACATACCACTGGAACAAGTAAATTTACCAATCTCTTTCGTAAAATTGCCAGATGGAACAACAATAAGTGATATTGGTAAATTAGATATTCACATGCAAGAAAGAAAATAATCTACAAAAATCAACTCAAATGGATTAAAGACTTGAACGTAAGACCTGACACTGTGAAATACCTGAAAGAAACGTAGATTAAAAACTCTGTGGCATTGGTTTTGGCAAAGGATTTTTTTTGGTTTTTTGTTTTTTTTTTTGTTTTTGTTTTGTTTTTTGATATGACACTGAAAGAACAGGCAACAATTAATAAAATCAGATGACAAGTGGAATAACATTAACGAGTTTCGGCAAAATGACAGAACAACACACCAAATGGAAATGCAGCACATGAAATAAGATAAAATGTCTGCAGAACCCATGTTCAGTAAAGAGTGAACATCCAACATATGTAAGGGCAACAGCTAAATAGCATGTGTAGTTCAATAGCAATAAAGCAATCCAATGAAAAAATGGTTTTTTATTTCACTGGGTTTCACCAGCAGGGGCTGGTGCTGCAGCTCAGTGGTACAGTGCTTGCCTGCATACATAAGGCCTTAGGTCCAATCTTCAGCACTGCCACAGGAAAAGAAAATAGGGGGCAAAGGACCCAAATAGATAGACATTTCTTCAGTGCAGATGTGCAAAAAACATACTCAACATCACTAATCATCAAGAAAATGCAATCAAAGCCATGGTGAGTTATCACCTCTTACCTGTTATAATGACTGTTATCAAAAGTCAAAAATAACAAGTATTGGCAAAGATATGGAGAATGGCGAAATGTTACACATGGTTAGTGGAAATGTAAACTGGCAAAGCCATTGTGGAAAACAGTATGGAGGATCCTCAAAATTTGAGAATTGAACCCCTATATGATCCAGCAGTCCCACCCTGGGGTATACATAAGAAGGAAAAGAAAGCAGTGTATAAAAAGTCTTCCTGCACTCCGTCACTACAGCATTGTCAAGAATAATGATTCAAACACTCAACATAGGGAGTCACCCTAAAGGTCTACCCAGGACTTAGGACTATTGAAAGCAACCATGATAAGCACACATGTAACAATGGCAAGGAGGACGATAAGCCTCGAAAGGGGAACCTCGCCATTTGTGACAACATGTGACATACATGTGACATACAGACACCCAAAGACAAATACCACATGACCTAACTTAGGTGCAGAATCTAAAAATGCCAAACTTATAGAAGCAGAAATCAGGGTGGTTGCTGCCGGGGCCCAGAGACATGGAGAATTGGGAGCCATTGGTCCAAGCGTACAAACCTTCCCTCATACGATGTACGAGTTCTGCATAGCCGGTGCACAGCATGCTGACTGCATTCAAAGATGATGTGCACATACTTGATGGCTGCGAGGAAAGTGGGTCTTCAGTGTTGTGACTACACCCAGACAAGGTGATGTGTGAAGTGACAGACACGTTGATTAGCTTGATTGTGGTAATCATGACAACCATTTCACAACATTATATGCATATCAAAACATGCATTGTACACCTTAAATATATGCAATTTTTATTTTTCAATAATGACTCAATAAAAAATTCAAATAATGATATTTTGGATGTTGGAGTTAAACTACATATTGCATTTTTAAAAGAAGAAAATGTTAGATATATTTATTCTCTTTATTTTAACATGGAAATAAAATGTAAATTAAAGTTTCTGCATAGTTATCATGCAGTCTGACTTTGAGGCCTTAGTCCATATGTCAAGGGGTAACACATACTGCAGGGACAAGTGGCAGTTTTCCATATGGAGAATGTGAAAGTCACACTCATTTACTTGCTTACAGGTTTTTCAGATGCTCTGTAGTCTGAAAAACCTGTAAACAGGATTCACAATTATATATACGTAGATGGATTGTCTAAAATATTCCTGAAAAACAAACAAACAAACAAAGCATCAAAGATCATGGCTTGAACATCATAATGACAATTGAAAAAAAGAGACAATGAGAAAATGGCCCACTTATTTGAAACACAGTTTTATGAGCCACTATTCTTAATGATAAATCTTGCTTCAAGTGTATGGCAAGTCTTGAGATATCGGCTAATGAGAGTATAAAGCCATTACAATTAGGAGGACATTTAACATCTAAGTGTGCAGAACATTATTAATAATAGCATGCTTCAGTGAAGAAAAAGATTCTCTGTGCAAGGAAAAATAAAATGAAATGGGCTAATTTTAAATCCATCATCTGTTCAATCTATCATCCTTTTTGCCTTTATATTTTTGTACATTATTATAATAACACACGAGGTTGAACTATTCTATATGTAATTGGGTGCTTCATAGATCAAAAGCTTGAACATTAGCAACTTAATTACGTATACACATGTATATATCTCTATGTATATGTTGTATATAATTTGAAATAAATAAATATGTAGTGATTAGGGGAATTTCTAGAATTTTTTTGATAGATGGAGTAAAGAACCAACAAAGCTTGAGGACTGCCCTCTTGAATCATGTTAAACTAGGAGAAGGACTCGCTAACACCAAGCATTGGGGGGATCCTGAGGAAATGAGGAAGCTCTCAAGATATGGAGAGCTTTTAAAACAGCAGAAGGCCCCAGATCTTGGAGCAGTGGATGAAGACTAGTCTAAAAGGTCACACTGGTCAAGATGGGTGGTGTGGAAGTCTGGGTTAACTTGGAAAAAGGACTGATCTCTTTGACAGAAATGTAGAGGGTCCGGAGACATGTCCTTGACAGAGGACTTCTCTGGCATGAAGGACACTTACCAAGTGGCTAAGCAGGACAGGACCTGCCTGAGACTCTGCAGGACTGTTCTCCATGCCACATGCAACTGAAGATCCTTGGAGGCATAGAGAGGTGGCTGATTTCAATGGAGAGCCCCCACTGTTCCTATAACGCAAGAGGTTTTCCACACTTATCTGGATAAGACAAAAAAATATGGCCCTCACTGCTCTTAGATCTCCCTCTGGTGACCAGCCATTTTCCACCCTACAGCAATACACGACGCAGCCTTAGGAAGTCAAGTGTGAGTCTCCCACTGCTCCTGTGGAAAACAAGGACAGACAAGAGAAAAAGAAAGTTAAATGTCTCTCAACAATTTTTGAAGAAAAAAATAAAAGTGATAATTTAACAGGTTTGCCACAGCAAAAACTATTATATGCACAGCTTTAGGGCATAACCTTTTTCTTCCTGTTTTTTGGTCATGGACGAAACAGTGTTTCTAGGACACCTTCTAAACTGGCAATTCTGTTTTTTGGAATAAAAGTTGAGATACCATATTTTTTTGGAGCATAATAGTTATACTTAATAATTGGGTTCATTTTGACAAAATCCTCATTCTCCACTTTCCCTCCTCTTCTCCCTCCCCCTATTCTCCTTTTCTACTCTACTGATCTTCCTTTTTCTCATTTATTTATTTTTGATTGGTGCTTTCTAGACGTACATAGAGGTAGAATTCACTGTGGTATATTTACGATTTTGTTAAATGTATATTTATGCATTTCCTCTCCTTTCCCATCTGTCCTCCCTCCATCTCAACCTCCTTTTTCTACTCCACTGAGCTTCCATATATCTTTATGATATCCAAGCCCTGACAGCTTACCCTGCCTTCTTTCCCTTATTTTTCTCTAGCTTCCTCATTTGAGAGAAAGCATTTGACCCTTGAGTTTCTGGGTCTGGCTTATTTCACTTAGCCCAGTGTTCTCCAGTGCCATCCACTTACCAGCAAATGCCATAAT